>RJWM01029536.1:0-22735 GCA_004363535.1 Dasyprocta punctata
TATTTATCTCTTCTCTCAGCTTTAACATCTTTATATAAATAGCATTATATTTTACTCACACATATCTTTAAAAAATCATTCTATAGAGTGTCCCTAGTTGTAACAGAAACTGTCGATGCAGGTTTATTTGGAGAAGGAATTGTGGAGAGTTTGATTCATGCATGGGAGCATTTACTTTTGCAGCCAAAGGTAAGCAGCACAGAAACACTTAAATTTTATTAAGAATTCATTTTTTCTTGGGAGGTGGAGATAAGAGGATTGCAAGTTTGAGGCCAGTTTAGGCAATTTAGTAATTTCAGAAGGGATTAGGGATGTAGCTCAGTGGTAGAATGCTTGCCCAACATGTGCAAGGCCCCATTACTACCAAAAAAAAAAAAAAAAAAAAAAAAAAAAAAAAAAAAAAAAAAAAAAAAAATTATTGAACATCTCTTAGAGTGGCTGTGAAGCAATGTGAAGCATATTTCTATTTGTCAAGGTACATATTCTGTAGTCGGGAAAAAAATACGTGCCAGAAACATCTGATAACAACATGATGCAGTGTATTATGTGTACAAAGGAGATAGAAAGGCAAAAAATACTATAAGAAGAAGCCAGGTGTGGTGGTGCATGCCTGTAATTGTAGCACTTGGGAGATTGAGGCAGGAGAATGTCAGAGTTTGAGGCCAGGCTGAACTACTTAGTGAGTTCAAGGCCAGTCTAAACTATATAGCAAGATTTGCCTCAAAAAAATCCTCATGAAGGAAGTCATAGGAATTAGGGTTACCTTGTGGAAGGACTGATGTAGAATTCTTGAGAATGGTTTTATTTTTTGTTTTTTACCAAATCCATTTTATTTTAAGGAGAAAAAGAAAAAAGAAAAAAACTAAAACAAAATTTCAAAACACGCCAATCGGGGCAGCAGTGGTATATCATACATTGCACATTGTCATTCTCAAATCATTTGAGAATGGTTTTAAAAGGAAGGTAATTTCAGTTGCATATTCCTTATTGCTTGGAACATTGCCAAGTCATCAAACGGGAGTATAGTGATACAGATCTGGCATAACTTAAAGGGGCTTATTGAACCCAGTTTGATTGGACAGGACCAGCTCTGATATTTGTATTGAAATCGTCTGCCGTAACTAAAAAATCCTAGTTATATAATATATAATATGTATTATGAATGAAAGGGTTTTAACGTAATAAAAATTCTCTATTTACAGAAAACAATTTAGATTTAAAATGACTAGTTAAATTGTAAAAAAGAACATTTATTGTTTTGAGTAGGTAATGATTTTTTATATCCAAAGGTGGTCATATCCAAAGGTCTTTTGTTACAGTTGTTTCCCTGCTTTGTAAAAACATAAATATATATGTATATACCTAGTAGTGAACATACCTTTTAAGTGAAAAAATACTTATCTCTACTTACTACTTTTAAACTTTTTTCTACTTTATATAGCTTGTTATTATATACACTTTTTTCATAATAATATTTGTAATAATATTTTTGTTATATTTTCAGATCAAAGGTGAAAGTGGTAATTGTGAGAAGTATGGGAAAGTTATTCCAGCAAGTGCTGTTATATTTGGGATGGCAGTAGAGTGTGTAGAGATAAGAAGACATCATAGGTAAGTCACTAATGAATATTAAAAGACAGTGATTTTAAAGAGAGTAGTATATACCTCAAAGATTATTTAGTGCATATTTATATTGATTTTGTACTTTGCTGACCTTTAAATTCATGATGTTTAGTCTTACAGATTTCTGTATGTTTTAAAATTTTGTTTTAAAGTAGAACTCTACAATTAAAGTCTACTTTTTTATGGAAAATGGACTTTGATGCACCTTAGCGTTTAGTTATGTGACAGGTGCATGTAGAAAGATACTAAGTTCAGATTGACTTTAGGTAAAGTTAGAGTGGCAATTTCCAATGTGAAAATACATTTTAATTATATTTCTTGATAACTTCATTACTATTATAAATGCAGTTATTATATTTTTGTTGCATATTATAGGGAGATAGTAATGTTGTTTGTAGGCATAGCACGCTGATGAGAGCAAATTGGATAAATGACTGTATGCTTGTTAAATATCAACTCTGTAAATAAGCATATGTATAAGTTCAGTTTGTTTCAAAATATGAGTAAATATATTTGCCTTTTGTTTGCAAGTCTCTCCATGTAAATGGGTTTAATTTATGGCTTTTTTTTTCTTTTTTTGAGACAGAGTCTCACTATATAGTTCAGGCTGTTCTTGAACTCACTGGCCCTGGCTGGCCTTGAACTTGAGGCAGTCTTTCCTCAGCCTCCGGAGTGTTGGAATCACAGGCATGCGCCACCACACCCGGCTTGGTTCTTCATTTCTTAAAATCAGTTTCCTAATGTTGTAAGTTTAGAATTTTAGGTTGTTTCCACTTTTCTGCTTTGAAGAGCCAGGGTAAATATCTCTGCACTCGTGTCTTTTGTGGACTTTTGTCTTTATTATTTTCTTAGGATAAGTTCCTTAATAAGAGATTGCTGAGTTAAAGAGGGTACATTTTTTAAGCTATTTAAACACATCATTGCATTACCCACCAGAAGCGAGGTGGTGTCTTTTTGCAGTTTCTTGCTGTACCATGCCTTAAGTAGTTCCTCCTTATGTTTTATAGGAAAACTCCTATAATTGTTTGCATAAGCAAAACAGAAATCCAGGGGCTGGTGTCTTATCATTTTGAAAAGAGGATAACTTCATCATTGATGCATTTTTGTAACTGACTGTACAACAGAAGCACCAAAGAAGCTTTTGTACATTTTGATTGAGTCCGTCTGTGTGAGTGAGGCCCTGTGTCCCTTTTTTCCCCCCAAAATTCAGCAGTTTGGTTTGAGGACTGTGAAGAAAGGCGCTATAAGGATACATGTGAGTGATAGTGTTTCACCTGGTAGAAACATTTTTAAGTTATTATAAAAATTACCATTTGGATCCTAATGAATAAAATCTAATGCTGACTCAAATAAGCAAATACTTAAAAATAACCACGAAAACTGTGAAACCTGAGTTACTAGATATAAAAATATAGAAGTAAAATCCAGACTGTATTGACACAGAGAAAAATACATCAGCGCAACACAATAAAGAATCTAGAAACAGAACTTTGAAATTATATGGATTTTGTAATATGATATAGGTGTGATATTTCAGATCAGTGGGAAAAGGTAAACTGTTTAGTAAATGGAGATGGTATGCATCATTTGGGGAGAAAAGTTAGATCCTTACTTTTCATTCTAGATGAACTGAACATCTAAGTGAATGAATCCATTAAATGATGAATGTTTTCCAAAGCAAAATATAACATAGGCTCCAGAAGTCCAGAAATTTCCAGAAAATATGGAAGAGATATAACCTCATTGGTTTTTTTAAAATTAAACATCAGACTGGTGAAAGATACAGTATTACAAAGGTAAAAGACAAAAAAGGGCTGGAGATTTAGCTCACCAGCATAAGTGCGAGGCTGTAAGTTCAATCTCCAGTACCAAAAAAAAAAAAAAAAAAAAAAGGGAAAAGTGAGATGAAAACTGGCAACTTTTACAACAAAATATAAATCCAATTATATGTTAAACAGAAATTGGAATTAAAATCCATGTACCAATAACCTTTTTCAGTTGCTTATGTTAGCAAACATTAAAAATGATTGATGTCATATTTTCTCATTGATGGGAAAATTTTACACACTGTTTGTATAACATTGTAGTAGCTCACTTTGACATTTTCTGACAAAAATAAAGATGTTTATTAAGGTTCTCAGGATAGCAACTCCATGTCTGGGGGTCTGTAGTGGCAACCATGCATACATGTGTACGATGTTACGTGGTTAAGGTTGTTGACTGTGATATTGTAATTGAGCAAAACTGAAAAGTTATCTAAATGTTTATTAACAAGAAAATACTTAAAAAAATAAGTATTGACATAGTATAAGTGTCTGCAAGTATTAATTAATGAGTATATGTAGTCAGTGGTGTAGTATTCACGTGAGGAAGGCAAGGCTTAGTCCTAGAAGCAGTGAGTATATCCAGCATCCAAATCTTGGTTTCTAAATGCCATTTCTCACCAAAAGGAACTATAGGTCCTTAGAGATGTAGTTCATTCCAGGACTTGGACAGGATACATTCAAGATGATTCAGGAATATCTTTCATCAGAAAGGAAGTGCTTTGGAAATAAAATATTGTAGGGCATGTTTAAAGGACATAGGAGTATGCTTGCAATCTCTGCATACAGTTGGGAAAATTTAAGCACCAAGGCAAATAGGAGCTAACATTTAAGGATTAAAATTCATTGAATAAGAACTCATGAATTTCGGTAGTAGTAAGCAGATTGCCTCTGAGATGAGATGAGAGTAGGTTGGAATGTTTTCTTATTACAGAGTGGTTGTCTTAGTCACTTTGCTCATTGCTGGAACAACAAAACCTGACACCTGCAACTTAAGAGGAGAGGTTTATTTTGGCTCATAGTTTCAGATGTTTTAGTCCATAGTGGGCTTCAAGGACAAACAGCATGGGGGAAGGGTCTCTGGTGGAGGAAAACTGCTTATGTTATGGTGGCCTGAAAACAGAAAAGGGAGGAGACAAAGACAAGAATTATACCCTTCCAGGTCATGCCCCCAGTGACCACCTCCAGCCGGGTACTGCCTCCTAAGGGCACACTGAACGGCTGAACTTGTTAGAGGATGCATCCACTCTTGAATATAGTGGCCCCACGATCCAGCCACCTCCCCAAACCTCTCCTCTGAGCTCATGAGGCTTGGGGGGATATTTTTGGTCTAAACTATAACAATGGTATTACTAAAATGGTCATAAAGTGTTTTTTTAATGTAAATTTTTTTGAGGGAGACATTTTATAGCAAGTGCATAGACCATAAATTAATGGTTTGATGAGTTTTCATGAAGTTAATACACCTGCATAAGGAGGAATCAGGTAAAAAACCAGAACATTGCCACCACCAGTGTAGAAAAATCACCCTAGAAAGAAATCCCTTCCTGTTTACTAGTGCCCCACACCCCAAAACTAGCCACTATTGTGATGTCCAACATGGTATGTTAGTGTTGCCCCTTTTGAATTTTATACAACTGAATCATGTAGTTTGATTTTAGTGTGCATGCATCCCTATGCCTAGCTTCTTTTGTCCAACTGTATATTTGTTATGTGTGATGTGTTCATTCTCATTGTTGACTAGTATCCCACTGTATGAATGCATGATAATAATTTGTCCATTTTACATTCATCTGGTTGATGGACATTTAGGTTATATCAGTTAGCTATTTGAAGCAAAATAGCTACAAACATTTTGCATATTCTTTTAATGATAATATGTATGAATTTCTGCTGGCTGTAAACACTGAGGCTTCTATATGTAGAGTGAATCTGAAATTGGTGTGCTCAGCTTGAGTAGGTACCATAAACAGTCTTCCAAAGGGCTCTTACTGGACTTTTCTCACCGACATGATATTAACTGTTGACGATTTTATTTTCCCCCTCCTGCGGGTTGTGTGTTATGCATTGTGAGTTTTACATCATTACCCATATGATTATTGAAACCAAGCAACTTTTCGTATGCTTGTTGGCAATTGTGTTATGTGCCTATCTTTTGCCCATTTTTGTTTGTCTTTTATTAGTTTGTAGGAATTAAAAAATAATGTATTTTGGATATGAACCCTTTGTTGAATATGTGTGTTACAATTTTTTGTTTTCTGGTGACTTGCATTTTCACTTGTACAGTGGCCTTATGTGAGCGGTTCTTAATTTTAACACAGGTCTATTATTTGTTTTCCTTTATACTTAGTGTGTGTGTACGTGTGTGTATAATTTCAGAAACCTTTGCCCGTGAGATCTTGTTTCATTTTTATGTTTATGTTCCTCTGCACTCGATATTAAATGGTGTTACTTGATTCTTGAAAACTCCTCTTTCTCTCTTCTTATTTTGTCTCTCACCAGAGTAGGTAGTAAGGACATTGCTGGTATCCATTTGCCAACAAATGTGAAATTTCAGAGTCCTACCTATTCTTCAATAGATAATGAAGAAGCAGTAGAACCTTATACAACTGAAAAGATGAGTCGAGTTCCTGGAGGGTATTTGGCTCTGACAGAATGCTTTGAAATTATGAAAGTAGATTTCAACAATCTTCAGGTAAAAAACAAAAAGTTTGATTACTATTTTCAAGCTTTATATTTCATGAATTGGTTAAAATAATCCATCAGATACTCATACAAATTTGCATGAGATTCTACTTAAGAGTATGTAGAAAAAAATATTAAAGGGAATTAGAATATTTTCCTAAAAGTATTCACTTCCTTTAAGTAGAAAGAAAAACTCCCTAAGATTTGTTGGGAATGGATAGTGTACCAGATGCTCTTACATGTGTCTTAAGGTGAAGAAACTATTGCTCACATTAAATGATTTTGGCCACATTTTTCAGCACATGAATGCAGAGCAAGCATTCTAACCAATCTGCCATTTTTTCCCTATGTCACAGTGCCTTTTCAAATTGACAGTATTTTGTTGAAATGAACAGTCATCCAAATCTCAGGGTTGTATTTGTTTTACATGACCAGCCATCCCAATTTGCTCAGGACTGCGGGGACCTTGAGAAAGGACATTTAGTTTTAAAATTAGAAGAGTCATGAGAAAAGCAGGACAAGTTGATCACTCTTGTAATATGTATTGATAAATGGTAGAAAAATACTGCTGTGTTAAGAAAGTGTTCAAAGACATTGAGATAGTTATATAGATTCCTTTTCTTTTTCTTTTCTTTTCTTTTTTTTTTTTTTTTGAGACAGGTCTTGCTCTGCAGTTCTGGCTGTCCTTGAACTCACTTCGTAGCCCAGGCTATTCTTGAACTTGCAGCAGCCCTCCTGCCTCAACCTCCCAAGCATTGGGATTACAGGCATGCACTAGATTCCTATTCTGAAGGTCTTTAGAGTTAGATGTTAAAGTTCACACATGTTTTAGATGAACCTGCCTTAGGGCAGAAAACTTTGAAGATCATTTTAGCTTAGACATTTTCTCCTGCTAGTTTTACGAGGTTATTCTTGAGAGGGCCTGAAACTAGCTTAATGACCTGGCATTGCTTACTTAAGCTGAGCAATCATCTTGAGCTTCAAGACTTTTCCTTACCTGACATATAACATTCCAATAGGAATGCAGTTGTGAGTTACCCTAAAGCTGTCCTTTTTATTATTTCAAGCATTTTTATGTTAATTTTTCATTACCCCCATCTTATTAAGGTTTTAATTTTAAAAATAATGTCTGCCTCTTTTATGCTTTCAAGTAAGATAGAAGGCTAGAAATGAAAAGACCCCATTATTTTTCTTCTCTTGGTCCTTCTTTCTCCAGGTCACTAGTTTGAAGGGCTTTTTTTTTTTTCAGACTGCAAATAGATACACATTAAAAAAAAAAAGTCTTACTACCCTGCCACATGCCTTTGTCTCTGACAGTATGTTACGGACTTCTTGCTGCATCAGTAGTGTGTATTCACCTCACTCTGTTAACTAAGTGCGTGCTGTGCTGATTCACCAGGCCAGGGTTCACCACCCGGCATCTTAGGTAGTTGTCGGTGTGCCAACATACTGATTCCCTGTGGGTGCTCCCAGAACCGAGAGCTCCAGAAATGGGCAGTGGTATGATACTGAGGCATGTGTGCATACAATTTATAAAATCCTCTTTTTCCTTTTCTATTTTTTCTTAGGAATTAAAAAGTCTTGCAACCAAAAAACCCGATCAGCTTGGTATTCCTGTTAATAAAGAAGGCATACTGGATGCTATTGTAGTTTGGTTTGTGCTCCAGCTTGATGATGAACACAGCTTGTCCACAAGTCCTAATGAGGAAACATGTTGGGAACAAGCTGTTTACCCTGTGCAAGAACTTACAGGTACATCTTGTCTGATGGTTTTTTTTTTTTTTTTTTTTTTGTGGTACTCGGAATCAAAGTCAGGACCTTGCATTTGTCAGGCAGGCGCTGTGCCACTGAGCCATTTCCCCAGGCCTGTATTGTTGGGTTTTTGTTTGTTTGTTTTTTTTTAAACTTATTGCTTTAATCTGCTAAGCATTTGAATCAGAGGCTTCAAAAAAAAAATTTACTTTGGGTATGAAGTTTTCAGTCACGATAGATTGGTTCAGTCTTTCAGAATTTTATTTTTCAAAAGCATTCTTTAGTTAATATATGTATTTTCTTTTTCTTTTTCAAAAGCATTCTTTAGTTATTATATGTGATAAAGAAGAAAGATTAAAACACAACTCTGTTTCATACCTATTTTTAATTCAGAAATACCTATTTTTAATTTGTTTAATGGCTTTAAGTGGTTTTTCTAGTTATCAGTAGATGAAAGAAATGCTGGTCTGGTGATATCTGTGTAGCTCCAGGTAATAAAAATGTACACACTAAAGTAAGTACAAAACTTTGCAATTTCAGAGGAGTTCTACATTAAAGATATTTTTGTATGGAAATTAAAAAAAAACTATTTGGTAAGATTTAGTAAATTCACAGCTGTTTAATTATCTGAAAAGGGTTTGCCCTTTTTAAGCTGGAAGGTAATATGTTTTCTGTTTAATCTCTGGCAAGTTCATTAAGTCATGGAATCTATATAATATTGCAGCTATTGTGACATTTTTGGAGTCTGCTAGTTTTGCATTCAGATCTTGGCTCTGCCACTTACTGACTCACTGCTGGCCAGCCTTGCTTGTCATTTCCTAGAGCTTTTGCATATCATATGTAAAACTGGATGTGTTGTGGGAATCATTAGAGATGATAGGTATAAAATGTCTACCCATAAGGATTGGTACTCAGTAAGTGACATTTTTAAATCTGTATTTATACTAACTCTTAACAACAATTTAGATGTCCTTTTCTTTTAATCCTGAGAGAAAGGACATTTTAAAGCTTGTATTTTTAAATGGTTCTAGAACAAATGAGAAGGAATTGCAATTACATTTACACTCTCAAGTTTTACCACATGTGAAAGCTCATAGAAAGGACCATGATACAGTCTTTATTTTAGGTCTTAATCTGTCCTCATATTTTGAAATTCCTAAACATGTGAGAGTAACCAAGTGGTTAAGAAATATTAATGACACCATTCTGTTGAATGCTGCCTTGTTCTTTTCAAAATTTCTCTTAAAGAATGCTCCTGTAAGGTAAAGTAGAGCATGTTACTGATATCTGATCTTTATTTTTGTTAGCTTAAATACAAAGGATAATAGAGTATCCCATGCAGTACCTCTACTCCCTGACCCTCAGCTCTCCCTTCCTGATTTGGTGACATTGGACATTTGTTACTTACTGATTGCAGTAAAAACAAACGAACCAAAAAAGGAAATAGTGTTAGTTTTAAGATTCAATAGTAGAGCTCTTGAGTATTTCCATTATGCTAAAAGTTAAGGGAATCTTTAGTTTTTCCCTAAAACTGGTGTTGAAATTGTCCGTGTGTGTGTGTGTTTGTGTGTATTAAACTAACACTTGTAATCTTTCTTGTGATTTAAAGATTAGGGAATTAGATGAGATGGAAGTTTTTGTGTGATCCTCAGGTTTATTACACTATACTAATCATTTTTTTTGTTTTGTTTTTCTTACTAATGAAGATTATAGGGTAAAACCTGGGGACCATGTAACAATGGAAGTATCTTGTCAAGATTGTTACCTAAGAATCCAGAGTATCAGTGTTTTGGATTTGGACCATAAAATGGAAGTTTCAAAAAGTTGTGCCGAGGATAAAGACTTACTCTCTTTAGGAAATGAGGCTGAACTCTGTAGCGCCCTGGCTAACCTTCAGACCAATAAATCAGATAGTGCAGAGCAGACATGTGTGTTGGAATCCACAGAAATTGCTTTACTTAACAACATCCCATATCATGAAGGCTTTAAAATGGCAATGAGAAAAGTGTTGTCTTCACTGACCCCAGAGAAGTTGTGTCAAGTCATGGAGACTCACTGTGAGGATAATGAAATGAGCTCTGAAACTGGACAGAATAATATTAGACAGAGAACCCCCGAGCCTTTCTATGTGTTGGATGTGTCTGAAGGCTTCTCTATTCTGCCTGTAATTGCTGGCACACTTGGGCAGGTGAAGCCTTACAGTTCTGTGGAGAAAGACCAACATCGGATTGCTCTGGACCTCATCGCTGAAGCCAATCAGTTTCCTAAAGAAACACTTGAGTTTTGGCTGAGACATGTGGAGGACGAATCTGCTGTCTTGCAAAGGCCTAAGTCAGACAAATTGTGGAGCATAATTATATTGGATGTCATTGAGACTTCTGGGCTCATTCAGCAGGAAATAATGGAAAAAGCTGCAATATCCAGGTAAAAGACAAAATATACATTTGGGACTTTTTGAGTTGAAATGTGAAATTCTTTTAGCTCTTTAGTGGTATAACCATAAACATCAGTCAGGATTCTTGTATATTCCTCAAGAATTGCTTTTCAGGAATTGTGACTTTCTTTTGTGTGTGTTACTGAATCTTTTGTCCCTGAAGGAATCTGCACTGTAGGTATGAAGAAGTTAGCCTGCCTTTGAGTTTGGGTATCTTGTGTAGAATATAGAAAATTAGGTTTAGATTTATAAAAACAGATACGACAACATTTCTGGATAAGAAAGGGGAAAAAGTCAAACTTCATCTTTATGATGTAAGAAATACAGCTCCCATTTGATAGCATATTATATCAGAATGCTTCTTAGGAATAAAGCTTAGTCCTCTTGGATCTTAAAATTTCCCCTCCCCCACAAAAAAAATCTTCTGTCCCTAAAGGTATTTTTCCTTTGTTATAGGTTGCTTGCTGTAAACTTGGCCCTAGTATTTAATATCGAAATCAAATTTAGCTAAGTCTCAAAAATCCTTTAGCTATGCTGCTCAGATCTACAAATAAGGCAGTATTTAACATTTGTAGGGCTGAGTTTAGGAAAAATGAATGTGTACACAATTTAAATTTTACACGTTGCTTGGTAGTATAAGGAGTAGTGGTGAGAATGCAGATCAGAGATTGCAAAACCATAAGGGAAATTACCTGTTGAGGAAAATATTTAATAAAACCTAGGAAAATAAAAGTATTTGTTTACATACTTACATTAGATTTCATGTGCATTTTCTTTTGTTACCAATTTTTTCTCTTTATGGGTTAGCCAATAAAAAAACACCACCATGGTTTTCTTTCTAAACAATCTTATACAGATAAATTGTAATATATTATCCAAGTAAGGTAAACTTTGTATAAGGAATTCACAGAGCTGAAATGACTTCAAAAGTATTATCATTTTACAAAGTAACTTAGAAAATTCTCCTTCAGGAATTCAGTGACATATCTGAGTCTAGATCTAAACTATTTTAACTCCTTTATCAAACATATCTTTATAATTTTATGTATGTATACATAAGTAAGTATACTCATCATGTTAGTGGAATGCCTGACAGAAGAACCCGAAGACACAAACCGAGAAGAAAGGTTGCGTTCTTTGATGTATTGGTTCTGCAGACATATCTATCAGTGAATACTCTTTGCCAAACTAATGTCTCATTCATTTACTAGGTGTAACTGAAAAATATGGTGAATGCGTAAAATTTTTTTATTAGAATAAGACACATTGCCATTCACCCCTCTCAAAACATTCCCCCTCACTTCACAGCTATCATTCTTGCTACTTTTTGAAGCAATTCCAAAGGTTCTCTTTCATGCGTCTTTAGTTGCACTGTTGTGACTGCCTCAGTGCTCTGAATTGATTCAAAATGTTTACCTCCTTCCTGATCATTTTGACTTTTGGAAGAGCCAGAAGTTGCACAGTGCCAGTGTGGTGAACATGGTGATTGAGGCACACAGTAATGTTCTCATAAGCCTGTCTTTCTGCTGGATGGTACTGAGCAGCATCATTCACCATGTTCTTGATTGGACCTTCTAAAGACAAAAGAGAACTTCCAGCACTTCTTCAGAAAGTGGCAAGAATGATGGGGTAAGGGTGTTCAAAGTGAACGGGAGTATTTTGAGGAGGATTAGTGATTATATATACATATATATGGAGAGAGAGAGAGAGAGAGAGAGAGAGAGAAAGAGAGAGAGTCTGCCAAAAATGTATACATTAGGAAAAGAAAAACTTGTGTAAATATTTTAATGCTAAATTTATTGAGAAATATGAGATTAATAGGTTACCTTTAGCCACTACAATTACAAGAGGTGCTCAAAATGGTGGCTATCAGCTTCCAGACGTTAGTATGGAGAACTGCTGAAGTTTGTATACAGTTTTTTGGCAGATTGTGTGTGTGTGTGTGAGTGTGTGAGTGATAGTGAGGATTAAAGCCAGTGCCTCTGCACTGAGCTACATCCCCAGCCCTTTTTTTTTTTATTTTTATTTTGAGACAGGGTCTTTATAAGTTGCCAGGTTGCTGAGGCTGGGCATGAATTTGTGATCCTTCTGCCTCAGCCTCTAGAATGCAGGGATTTATACACAGGTTTCATCATGCTCGGCTGGCTTAATTTTAAGCGTAAAGATTGCAAGATTTTTCATACTTTTGTGCAGATTTACTAGTTTATATTTTTTATTTGCTTAATTACTTTCATTTCCCCCAATACATATTCTATTATTATTTTTTTATTTTTGTGAATAGGTTGTATGCATCATACCCTTTTACTACTACTTTAGGGTATTTTTTAAGAACAAAAAATTTGCTTACAGAACTGTAGTAAATGATCAGAATCAGGCAATTAGCATTGGTATGATACTGTTTAGTTCACAATGCATATTTAGATTTTCTCAGTTGATCCTGTGCTATGCAAGTCTTTTTTTTTCCCCGTCTAGACTGAAAGGCTGGGTCGTGTTGCGTTTGAGGCATCGGATTTCTTTAGTGAGTTAATCTGGAGCAGTTCTTCACCCTTTGTTTTTTCTCTCTTTTCTCTCCTCTTACCTCTTCTCTCTCTCCTCTTTCCACGCCAGGCCTAGAGCTTGGAGGCTTCATTAAGCTTCTTCCTTATTTAAAAGTGTATAAAAATTTAGAATTTAAGTATTTTAGATTACTAAGCACTTGAATTTTTGACAGTATATTAATAGCGTTCAATTTCATTTACTCTTCAATTCTGCTTTTAGTATTACCAGATTACATCAAGATTGTACAATTTATCCTGTTTTCAATATCAGTATTTTAACTAAAATCCTTAATTTCCTCACAGAATCCTATGTTCAGTGGCATTTAGTAATTTCCTAAAGTTTAGTATGAATATCTGAAAATAAGAGGCCTGAATAACAAATGTTTTCACTTATTTCTTACGGTAGCAGTTTCTTTGCATTGAGTTTTCTTGTGCACACCAAGACTAGTGCTTAGCCAAATAAGAGTGCACAATAATCACAGACACTGGGCTTTTGTGTTATGACTCGTACTCCTTATTTTGAGGAATAAGTTGTAAATGAAGGCATTTTCACATTGATAACATAGAATTTTCCTGAAATGTGATTTCTCCCTTTTGCTTAACAGTTCTCATACTGCATATGGTCAGTCCAGTGTCTAAAGTTTACTGTTACGGATGAAATAAGTATGAATTCTCTTCACTTTGAATGAAGTCATAATGATCACTGAAGGTTCTGCCATACTGATTACAGAGATAATGTTTTTTCAATGATGCATGTCTAAGACAGAATGTATGGCTGATGAAGCTTGTATGCTTATTACCTTTGTAGTGTTAATTCTGTCATACTGAAATGAAAACCTTTGCTAAAGACTTTCCCACACAGAACATTCTTCCCGTTTTAATTTTTTTTAGGAAAGCTTATTGTTGTTAGTGTAAAAGTGTTTTGTTTCTTTTGTTAAGTTTATCCCTAAATATTTTATTGCTATTGTGAATAAAATTGTCTTTTATTTTCTTTTTCAAACTTTTTTTTTTTTTTTTTTTTTTTTTTTTTTTTTTTTTTTTTTTGTCTTTTTGGGACAGGGTTTCACTATGCAGTTCAGGATAGCCATGAACTCCGTTTGTAACCCAGGCTGGCCTGGAATTCATAGTGATCCTCCTGCCTCAGCCTCCCAACTGCTGGGCTTACAGGCATGCACCACCACGTGTGGCTTTCAAACTTTTTTGATAATTTACACAGTATGTGATTTTCATGCGTTGATTTGGTACTCTGCAATTTTATTGAATTTGTTCAGTTTTTTGGTGGGATCTTGAATCTTTTCTACATGTAAAATTACTTTTCAGAGATAATTTTACTACTTCCTTTCCAGTTTGGAATCTTTTTACTTTTCTTTTATGATCGCTATGGCTAGGACTTCCAGTACTTTGTTGAATAGACATTACTGAAGTGACCATCCTTACCTTGCAGTTGATCTTAGTGGAAAAACTTTTCATTCAGTCAAGGAACCTTTAAGGATTTTTAAAAAGTAGTTTTGTTTATAAAAATAACTCGTCTGTTCTGTCTAGATGACTGGTTATATTGGTGACAGCTCACAGGAAGGGACCTGCAGCTCCCCTTCCTAGTGTTTCTCAGTGGGAAGTGTGACTGGCAGTTTGGTTGGAATTGTATGGTGTGTGTATTGCAGAATGTTTGCTATTGCTAGAAACTATACTAAACTAAACATTGTTTCAGCCAGGATACTTCCCCAGGCTCCTCCACAGATATGTGGAGTAACAGTAGTGAAACAAATTTCTTTTCCTCACCCTAAGTTAGTGTATTCTCCTTCATTGGTACTTATGAATATGTCAGCTTAACTTCGAACCTGAAGTATTCATACTCTCACCTAGGGCTTGTATTACTGTCTTCAGCTTCTCACAGTAGGAAGGCGTCGTGAAGGATCAAAGAGGATGAAGCTAGTGTTGGGAAGAATGGATTATATTTGGGATAGGAATAAAAGGTATCTGGCTGGCTAGACCATAATAATATGGCAAGGAAAAATGGGTCATTTAGCGAACTTCAGTACTTATAGTTATTCTAGTTTGCAGTCATTCTTAAATGTTTATTCTTAGGCTCTCTTCACTTATTCTAGATTTTAAAATGCAGGGCTTGAAAACTTGGGAAACTTTTTAAAAACTTAAATGTGCGCGCGTGTGTGTGTGTGTGTTGGATGACAAGGAAGCGGCAGCATTTTTGTCATTTAGAGCTGGATTTTTAAATTGGGACATACTTCTGATACCAGATACGCAGTATACCAAGCAATTAGTTTTAATTCTAACACTGTCTACCAGCACGAAGAGTTAATAATTAAAGTTAATTCAAGAGCAAAAGTGTCAAAGTAGTTTTGAGGAATGTTTTCTAGTTTGTTGAGGTTTTAATGATCTATTTAGAGCAAGCACATAGCACAGAATTTTAGAAATTTGTACAGATTATTTTTAAATATGCAGATTGGTGGAATGCTCCGTCCTATGGCACGGAGGCTTTGCACCAAGCTGTACCCCACCTCCACTGTCCCCCTTTTCTAAAAGATTTAAGATGGGTTCTGAGTTACAGCATTGTCCAGGCTAATCTTGACCTTGTGATCCTTCTGGTTTAGCTTCCAGAGTGCTGGGACCACAGACATGTGCACCATCCCCTTCTTAAGTCCTGTGTTGCTATAAATAGATCCATACATATTTGACTTGGGCATAAAACCTTAGGAGAAAGACAGAAAGCCTACCTGTGCGTAGTACCTTGTCCTAGAGGTTCAAATAGAAACCAGCCTGGAATATTTGTAGAGAGAAAAAATTTGATGTTTGATTGTAAATGGGGCAAACAAAAAGTTACCTGGATTAAGTGCCTTAGCATGCCTTCTATTTATGCTTCATCTGGTGGCAGTAAGAGATTCACCCAACTCTCCCTCAGTTCCCAGGCTTCCACAGTAGACAGGGGAGCTGCCTTCCAGAGCCCTTAGCTTCATAAGGGAACAGATTCTCCCATGGCATAGCCTCTAGGTCTCAGCAAAAGAACTCTCGTTACAAGTCACCACACACTCCAGCAGTCTCTCAAGTGTATCTTCCCATTGGTCATTTACTGTTATCATTTTCTGATCTATAGATGGTCTACAAAGGAAAAGCCTTTTTATTGGTCATTTACTGTTATCATTTTCTACATAGGAAAAGGCTTTTTAACTTTCCATAGAAAGTACTGCTGATTAACACACCATCTTTGTGAGATTTCCAGAAAGATGAAGGTGAACCTAAGGAGAAAATGTTTTGCTACATTTGCTTTGATTCTTTACTTGAACAATTTTGAAAAAGGTCCAGATACCCTGTTCCTTTACCCTTGATACTTTGTGTGTTTATTTCCTAAACAAGATTTTCATTTATATAATCGCTGAGCCATTATCACAGTCAGAAAATCTACATGGATGCAGTATTTCAGTTTGTCAGTGTCTTCCATAGCTGTTTTGTTACTGGTCCAGAATCAAACCCAAGATCATATATTGCATTTAGTTTTTATGTCTCTAGTTTCTTTTATTCTGACAGTGCTTCAGTTTTTCATTACTTGAACTGTTTTGAAGAGTGTAGGGCTTTTATTTTGTAGAATTGTCTTCATGTTTTCTTATGACATCCAGATTATTCGTTTTAGAGAAGAATGAATGCTACAGGAGTTTCATCACCGTTTGAAGTCACATAGTGTTGCTTTATACCATTATTGTTAATGCTAGTGAGAGTTCTTGGTTTAAATTTTCCCCACTTCACTGGAGTTTTCACAGTAAGTTACTATTATCTCTATCATTTATTGTCGTTTATGGGGTGATATGTTTTAAGACTATGTAAATATCCTATTCCTAATCAAACTTCCACCTGCAGTAGGTTGAGTATCCTTATCTGAAATACTTGGGACCAGAAGTATTTAGATGCTTTTTAAAAGTCTGGAATATTCACATTTATATGAGATACCTTGGGGATTGTACCAACTCTGCACATGAAATTCATTCATATTTTATATACACGTTATACATACAATATGAAGGTAACTGTACACAATATTTTCAATGTGCCCGCATTTTGAGTACAACCTGTTCATGAGGTCAGGTGTAGAATTTTCCAAATACGGCATTCTGTCAGCACTCAAGAGCTTTGGAGCATTTCAGATTTTGGATTTCTGGATAGGGTTAGTTGTAGTTTTTGTATCCATTAATGGCTGTTGGCTGCATTGAGGGATGTAGTCTCATCTAGCTGACTGGTTATTTTTCTCTTTCACAGATCAACAGTCACTTTCTTTTTGACTTGTTGAAAAATTATTTTCAGTAGTCTACATTTGAACTACCAACTGAGAGTAATATAAATTCCATTAGTCTGCTCCTTAATTGATGATTCTTAGTTACTGTCTTGGTTACTTTTCCCTTGCTGCTGAGACAAAACACCTGACACCCAAAATTAGGGAAGGAAAGATTTATTTAGGTTACAGTTTTTGGAGGTTTGAGTCCATAATCTGCTGGGAGGGTGGCACGGCACCGGGTAGCACAAGGCAGCAGCAAGCAAAAGCAGCCAGAGCAACAAGCCTCTTCTCCCTTATACTGTATATAGGCCACCCCCCACTCCCTAGGGCAGATGTAGCTCTCAGGAAATCTCTTTGCCCTCCTCTTGCACAGGATGAGGATATTTACAAAGAACCCTGGCTCCCTACTGAGTCTCTCAGTTAACCTTCTAAATGTCTCAAGTTGACACAATATATCAACCATAACACTGACATTTTTAAGTTGTAGGAAATCAAACAGCTTTAAAAAATATGTAATCTCTTTTGGTGGGTGTGTGTTCTGGGGGTTGAAATTAGGGTCCCTGCACTGAGCTACATGCCCAGCCTTTTATTTTTTGAGATAGATTCTTGCTGGACTTGACCTTGTTCATGATCCTCTTGTCTCAGCCTCCCAAAGTGAAGGGATTACAGGTCTGTGCCACCATGCCTGGCAAAAAATATTTATCCTTCCTTAGGTGTTTACTCCAACCTGGAGGGAAGATCTTTCCTCAGTATGTGCTGATGTTTGGGATGCTTGTGGAATCACACACACTGGTGGAAGAGAATGCTGTTCAAGGAACTGAGCATACTCTTGGGTTGAATATAGCACCTTTTATCAATCAGTTTCAGGTAAGTGTTAGAAAAGAGAAGTTCTATCTGGATGCTCTTATCTACCTTATCTTTCTCTTCAGTTTTAATCTCAATGTGTAGCTGGATTAGAATGCAGTCAGTTTCTTCAAGCAAAAGAACTTACGGGTAAAAATCAACCTAAGGGTCATGTTTAGTTTGTAGATATTCCTCTCATTCACTTATAAATGTGAAGTAGGGCACTAGGTTTTTGTCTTGTGGAATGGTTTCTCCTTGAGTAAAAAAAGCATCCAGATTTGTGTTTTAACTTGAACTTTACATTGAGACCTCAGGTTGGCACCTGATAGGTGTGACAGCCAAAGTCCAGGATCCAGCAGTGATGGTGAACCTTTTAGAGCCTCCAGTAGTGATACAAACAGCCCACTGTGGCATGTGTGCCATAGGTTCGCCACCACTGGTTGGAGGGAGTAGGAACATAGATGCCTAGAACAAGGGAGCTCTGGGCAGAGAGGTTAGTTTTCAGTTTGGGAAACAAGGAGGCTGGATTTATAAACAAGGTGAAACTCATTTGTACTTTGCTGGTGTACAGATTTGTGAGTTTAAAGTCAAAGTGGATGGGGACAGGGAAGCAGGTAAGATAGTACCATGTAGGCTAAAGCAGAATTTTGTTAAGTGGGCTATTGAGTACAGAGTTAAAGAAGTGGTATCTTTATCTAAGGCCTATGGGTAGTAAGATCTTGAATGTGTATGTTAGATCTTTTCAACAGTACCTACTCCAATACAGATCATTTGTGGAACTACTTTTTAAAGGGCTATCTAAGGTTTTAGAGTTAACCTTAGTTTTTCCAGGGGCTTACTAAAGAGAATATACTTATCAGAAGACACAGAACTTTAAATTATTTCTTTGTATGGCCCCAAAATATTGCACATCTTTGCCATATTCTCTCTTGATCCTGACATCAGTTCTTTGATTCTGCTAGCATCTATATCTTCATTCAGTGAACGTCCTATTTCATATTTTCGTTTTCCTAAGTGCTTATATTCTGTGGTTTATGTATTTTCATATAGCTTTTCATATACTTTAAATTTTGCTTCACTGTTTCCGTTGGTCTTGGTTAAATCTATCACTTCGTGTTCTCTTTATCAGCACCCTATAGTTGGTCCCTTCTGCTGTGGTCTCACTTCCATTCTTGACCACTTACTCATCAAGAGGGGCTCTATAATCTTTCCTGGTTGGTGAATGTAAATGTAACCAAAGCCGAGAACCCCTACCTTGTAGAAATAAACTTCTTTTCCAAATGAGATTTATTTTGTTGCATTTGACACCTTTGTCAAACAGTATTCTTAGTTCATAACCAAATCCTAGGTTTAAAAATTTTTGGAGCCGTTTGGCTTCAGTAAAAGTTTATTCTGCTTTCATCCTAATGTAAGATGTACAATTGAAATCATAGCAAAATACCTGACCTGCTTAAACCTTGGTCTGTTATTCTTCTGCAAAATGAATAAGAAAAGCCATATGCTTTAGGTCGATGTGGGACTATAAGTGATGCAATAGATGTAAAAAGCATTGTCATTCTGAGCCAAATACAAATAAAAAATATGATGATCTTTGCCTACAGAACAGAATGTATAAAAGTGAGAAATTTTACACTTTTTCTAGGTGCCTATACGTGTATTTTTGGATCTGTCCTCATTGCCCTGTATACCTTTAAGCAAGCCAGTGGAACTCTTAAGACTAGATTTAATGACTCCATATTTGAACACGTCCAACAGAGAAGTAAAGGTAAAGACAACATGCAAAATGATTGTGCTTATTCACAATAATTATCTTAAACTTGGTATTACTATATACCTTTAGCCACTTTCTTTGAAGATTCAAATTTTTTTTCTGAATAATATATAAGAATGGATTTGAGTAAACATTAGTGAATAAAAGTAGGTTAATATTAATTTGAATTAGGTAACTGTGTTTTTAAAATTTTTACTTAAAATTAACTACACTGAGAAAGAAGACATACATATCCAAGTCTATTCTATTTACCCTGATGAAATTTTCATAATTTCTTAATTTCCATAGGTACACATTTGTAGATCTGGCCAAGTGACTGCTATTCCGTTTTGGTATCATATGTTCCTTGATGATGAGATTCGGCTGGATACGTCAAGTGAAGCCTCCCACTGGAAACAAGCTGCAGTTGTTTTAGAGAACCCCATCCAGGTTGAAGCTGGAGAGGAACTTGTTCTTAGCGTGCAGCATCACAAGAGCAATGTCAGCATCGCGGTCAGACAGTGAGGAGCAGCTTCCTACTGGAAACGCCATTTAGAGCATCAAGTACCAAATTCTTGTTTGAATTACTGGGCTTGTAATCATCAAATGTATAAAATCTTAATTCTTTGTAATGATCAAATATTTTTCAAAAGTGACATTAAGAAAGGATATTCAAAAGACCCTAAATTAAAGAGTAGCATTATTTTTATATTATTGCTGCAGGCTTGCTTTCTGCAAAATGATACATCATTAGTTTTTCAAATTAGGAAACTATTTTTCTTTTTAGAGATTTTTAAGCATCAACCCCATGGTCATGCATCAGCAAGTAAAGCAATATTTTAATGTTTTAGGCATCGTGACTTATAGTTGGGAAACATTTAACAGTAGGCCTCCACAAAGGACTTAGGGTTATGCTTACCTATAAATCCCAGCCCTACTTCTTTTAAATACGCAAAGATTGAGAGGGAAGAAATACATCATTAGGAGGCATTTTTTTTTCTTGATCTGTTTTGGTAAATAAAATTAGAAGGCTGATAAAATTTAAAGATTAATTCTAAACCAGTATTTCTGCTTTGATTTGGATGCACAAATCCCACTTTAATAAATACTTTTGAAAGAGGGAAATGAGCTTTTCATACCTTTTATATGCTGTGCTTTATAAGCCACAAAGATGTTTCTTCTGTCTATTCTCATTGTCTCTAGTACTATACTACCCAGCTTTATTTTTTTTGGTACTAGGAATCGCACTCAGGACCTAGCACTTGCCAGACAGGCACTATGCTGCTGAGCTATATCCCCAGCCCCCAGCTTTCTTTTAAATAAATTTTAATTGTTTATATTTAAGATACACAACGTGTTATAGTATGCATGTAAATAAAAAGATTGTAATTGTGAAGTTAACATCCATATTACATTTACACATTTTTTTCTTTTATTTTTGTGGCTAAAAAACTCTCACATATAGTATTTTATTACCTATTATCCTTTGTCTTACTTTTTTCCTTGCTGAGACAGAATACCCAACATCCAAAGCTAAAAGAGGAAGGTTTATTTAGCTTATAGTTTGTAGATTTTTCAGTTCATAGTTCTCTGGCTCCAAGGAAGGGTGGTGTGGCAGTGGGACATTGCAGAGGAGAAACACTTCATGGCAGGCAAAAGGCAGAGGTGACAATCGATAACCCTTTCTGTCCCTTATATATTCAGCCTTCCCACCATTCAGATGGACAGCACTCACACCCTGATCCTAGCATCACATCCTTGATCCCAGCATCACAAAACCTAGATCAGCCACCTCTGAAGGCCACATGTATGACTGCATGAGGCTTTGTGGGAATATCTAGATATAAGCCGTAATGTCCTTATTTTGTACATCTGATCTCTGGACTTCTTTATCCTACATATCTACTTTATATTTTCTGATGTATAACTGCATTTCCTACTCATTGCCAGTAACTTTTCTCAGCCATTGTTTTGTTTTCTATCTTTCTATATTTCAATATTTCAATGACAAGACTGCATTCTCTTTTAAAGAATATTTCTTTATATATACACACTAAGTTTTTGAATATATTCATCCATGATTGGATGCTTAGGTTTTTCCATACCTTACCTATGTTAAATAGTGATACATGCGTATGAAGTACAGGTACCTTTACAATGTGGTGATTTCATCTCCTTTGAGTGTAAGTCCATTTTTATTTTTAGAAAGCTTCACGTTTTTCATAATGACTATCAATTCCATCAGCCGTGTACAGGAAGGAGTTCCCTTTTCTCCACACCTTTTGCAGCACTTACTGTCTTTCAGCTTTCTGTAACAGGTGTCCTAACAGGTGAGGGAGAGGTAGTGTCTTCTAGTGGTTTTGATTTGCATTTCCTTGATGATTAATGATATTGGACATATTTTCATATACTTGGCCATTTTATGCCTTTGGCCATTTTTAACAAAACTGATTTTCTATTGAGTTGTATGAATTCTTTATAAATTTTATATGTTAACTCCTTAGTATATTGTTTGCAAATATTTTCTCCCAATTTGTAGTTTGTTGTGTATACCATTTTAGTATGAGGTGTAGTTTCCCTCAGTGTCTGTAGGGATTAGTTCCAGACCTTCCCTTACAAACGAAAATCTGTGAATTACTATTTATATAACCGAAATTATCTTTACTTAAGACATCTAACATCATATAAATTGTATAAATAATTATACCCCATTGTTTAGGAAATGACGACCAGAAGAATTACATGTTCAGTACAAGATGCCATTTCCCCGCCCCACATATTCTCGGTCTAGGGCTGGTGGAATCTTTGCATGGAATGGATGAACGAAGGCTTACTCTAGTCCCATTCATGTTTGTTTCTGTGGCTCAGCTTTTGTATAATGTCTTAGAAAATCATTGCTAAGGCCAGGGTCCAGGCACTTTTCTTCTGTGTTCTCTTCTGGGAGTTTCAGTTTCTGGTCTTTCATTTAGGGCTTTTCTATTCTGAGTTGACTTTTGTTTTTGGTGTACA
>RJWM01029537.1:0-24387 GCA_004363535.1 Dasyprocta punctata
CCCACCAACCACAAAGACAGTGCTGTCCACTCTGCCAGAGACATCTAGTAAACCCCTCCCTACCTTTTAATGTTTTTGTTTCTGCAGAAAAGGTTTTAGTTGCCCCAGTTATTGAGAGAAGGGTCACATTCCTGAGTATTTGTCATTTTAGTATATGTTTTTGCTGTAGCTTGGAGCTGAAGTTAAAGTCCTAGCCATCAAGTCATAGGGGTAGAAAAGGACTTTCTGAATAGAACATCAGTTGTACAGGAAATAGTGCTGAGAATCAATAAATGGGATCACAGCAAATGAAAGAAACAACCAACAGAGTGAAATGACAATCTACACAATGGGAAGAAAATTTTGTCAGCTTTACCTCAGACAGTGAGCCAATATCCAGAAAACATAAAGAACTCAAGAAAAATTAGACCCCCCACCAAAAAAAATAAAAATTCAGGCAAAAAATGGGCAAGTTAAATGAATAGACATTTGACAGAGGAACTATAAATGGTCAATAAATGCATGAAGAAATGTCCCACATTAATGGCCATTAGAGAAATGCAAATTAAAACACCACTGAGATTTTTATCTTATCCCAGAAAGAATGGCCACAATCAAGAAACCAAATAATAACAAATGCTGGCAAGGCTGCAGGGGAAAAGAAAGTCTTTGACATTGTTGGTGGGAATGTAAACTAGTTCAACCACTGTGGATATCAGTGTGGAGGTTCTCAAATAGCTAGAAATAGAAATTCCATTTAACCCAGCTATTCCCCTTCTATGTATATTCCTCAAAGAGTTAAATATATCATATTACAGTGGTACAAGCATACTCATCTTTATAGCAGTGCAATTCACAGTGACTACATCTTGGAAGCAGCCTATATGTGCGTTGACAGATGAATGGGTAAAGAAAATGTGGCATTTACACACAGTGGACTAGTACTCTGCCATATAGAAAGACAAACTTGAGTCATTTGTAGGAAGATGGGTGTACCATGAGATCATAACGTCACGTGAAATAAATCAGACACAAGCTTAACTATCACATGGTTTCTCTTATATGAGAAACCCAAAGTATAAATAACAGCAAAATAAAAGATAGAAAATAGAATATAGGAAAGTAGATCTTTCTCAAATAGGAAGGGGATCAAAAGATGGAGTAAGAGGGGAGGGAGGGGACAGCAAGGAGATGAAAAACAAGGATTAAGATATATTTTGTACAAATATTAACTCCACATAAGGAACGTAAACATTGTATGCTACACACATGTACTAATAAAAAATATAGAAATAAATAAAGTCTTAGCCAGCTCTCCCAGCACATTCAGTTAATCATCAAACATCACCCAGTACTTGCTCTGTGCCACTTAGACTAGATACTGCAGTACCAAGGTGTTGTAGTCAGGGATTTCAGGAGAACAATTACATACAGGACACATAATTTATAGTATTATTTATAATGGTCACCCAAGGAGTCAAATACAAAGAAAGCAAAGAAAATCTGTCCACTACACTAAAGACCTAGAAAATCCAGCTGAAGGCCTGGATCCCATGGCAATAATCTGCATGAGTTCAGCTGAAAACCTAGAGCCCATGACAATGACTCATGTAAGTCTGTTTCATGGATCTGTGTGCTGGGAAGGCCCAAAGGTCAGCAGCAGAAGTCAGAAAGTCTATGCCGGTGGGGTGAAGGATCTGTGCCAGTAGGCTGAGGGTTCTGCAGTGGAGCCAAGAAGTGACACTCAAAATAAAGACCAGGGCTCCCCAGAAAAGTACCATAGGCATCTTCAGTGACAGTGAGGTTCCGAGCTCCTGCGACGATGAGAACAGCCAAGTACATGTCAGGAAGCCAGCGTGACAAACTTCTTCTGGAGATTAAACAGCACACATCTTCCCCTTTGGAGTCAGGAAGCAATGCTCAAAGTAAGGACCAGTAAGGACTCCCAAAGTGAACCCAGCCATTCTCAGCAACAAGGTCCTGAGCTCCTTCGATGGTAACAGCTGAGTTCATATCAGGGGAGCCAACATGACAAGTTCCTCCAGGAGAACCAACAGCTCCAAACGACAACACTTAGGAGAACCCACAACGCTATTCTTCCTCTCCAAGTCTCCTTTTTATGCTGGCAACAGTCCTCAGGCAGGCCATCCACACTCAGCAACACACTGACCCAGCTTAGCTGGTGTTGAAATTGAGCACCAGTTACCATACACAAGGTAAGCAAGTTACAGTCTTGTCCCCAGCATCAGCAGAGTGGGGCAGTGGAAAATACAGCTAAATACACACTAGGATATGGAAACACGGAAATGAGTTACGAAGCAGTAAGCAGCTCACACAAGGAAGACTTCCTGGAGGAAGTAATTTGGAGAAGGAATTTGAAGAATAAATAAGAGTTAGACAGGAAAAGGGAGTGGAGAGGAACAGCTCATTCAAAGGTAAGAGGATGCAAAGGGGTATGGGAGAAATGTGATTGCCCCAGCAACCTGAGCTAGAACAAGCAAGGCAAACCTGCTGTCATCCATGCCTGACCTCTAGGACCACGCTGGATCTCCTGTCTCTATTCAGCTACATGGAGGGAAATGCAAGGATGCTGTCTGCACTCGGGACACTTTCCCCGTCCTGGGGAGCCAAGAAATCATCAAGTTTCAGAGACAAGAGCAAGGTATCTAGGGAACATCTACCAACGTCCACATCCTCACCCTGGACACCTCCACCAGCTGAGAGCTCTCTGCCCCCCGAGGCAGCCCATCCTGAAGGAACCACGTCAACACGGGGAGAGCTATTTCCTCCAAGCCAAGGAAACGGGGCCTCCCTAACCCGCCCCTGCCATCTGCCGTCTAGAGGTGGTTACACAAAGGGTTGCGAGCCTTCTCAATGCTTCCGCCTCCTCCAAATCTGAAGAGGCTGCTCGTGTCTCACCTCCCCCACAACCCAGATCGCTCCCTTCCATCTTGAGTGGGGAACACGACTAAAGAATTATAGTATAGTAGACAATGCCACATGCCAGATAACATCGCAGCCCTGGAAAGATTTTAAAGAGGACTGCTCGGGGCAGGGGTTGTCAAGAGCAGGCAGACCACTGGAGGAGGAACCCAGGGGCTTGGGAGAAGGAAGGTTTGGCCAAGGGAAAGGAGATGGCATGAGGAGGGAGAATAGCCCAGGCAAAGGCACTTTGAGGATCTCTGTTTTGCCAGTAACTTTGCATTTCCTTAATACAAATTAATATATAAAAACTTCACAAATTTGTAGATGAGCCAAAGGAAGGGATAAAAATTGTCCATTCTGCTTCCACTGCAAACAGCCCAATTGGTGTTTTGATATATATCCTTGGCGACATTTTTCTCTGTGTGTATAAGGCTGAATGTGTTTGAACCAGCCTTGTGCTGTTCCAGACCATGAGTTATATTTCTCCAGCATTATTTTGAAGGCTGTATTTGTCTTGCTTTGAGTGGACAGACCAGTATTCATGTAACCAAACCCCTACTGTTGGACTTGGAGGTTATTCTCTCTTTTTAAAAAAAGAATTTAACATTACCAATGAATCTGTGTGCCTCCAAGTTCTTTAACTATCCAGATGGCTTCCTTTCCATTAATTCCTACACAACCACAGACCCTCATGACCACAGGCATCTCATTCTCCCATTAAATTCCTCCCTACAGGTTAGATGGGGTTGCAGCTTGTCCCTTGGTCAGCTACCTTGGTTCAGAGCTGCTGCCTCTCCCTATGGGGTCTCTCTGTGGCATTTTGTAACTTGTTCTGCTGGCCATAGTCTCCCTGTATCACTGTGTCCCTAAAGTCATCAAACACTCTATATCCATCATGGTCCCTTCAGGAACACCCAAATAGCTGGAGTCTTTCCAACCAAGTGACTTTAACATGTGTAACTAGATGATGGGAGAGTTGGAGTTCACTCAGGACCAGGAAATAGCCAGAGATTCACCACAGCAGGAAGCAGCTCCAGCCTTCTAACTAAACGGAAAGATGGAGGAGGAGATGTTATCTGAGCCCAGGACTAGTCACTTGATGGGACTAAGAGGCAGTTTGGCTGGAAGGCCTGTCCAGCAGGAGCTGGAGCTCCAGAGACTCAGCCATTGCTGGAGATGCCGCCCACTGCAGAGAATTCCCTGACTTTCTCCACCGTCCAACCTGCCAGGGGTTTACCCTAGTAGGGAGCCACTAACAAAGGCATCTGGGAAGTGTTACTTCCCAGGATTACAGTAAATGTCTGACACAGCCCCTGATTTACTTCCCCTCAAACACAGCTTGGATTTGGCCATCTGTTCAAACAAATTTTAGCAAAGACTTAGAGCTGGTAACAAACAACTAGAACACAGAAAAAGAAATCTAAATCATAGAGCCCTGGATATTACAGCCCATTACATCTAAAAAAGCCAACCCCGGGGGTGGAGGTATAGCTTACCTAGCATGCACAAGGTCCTGGGTTCTTCCCTAGTCCAGCAAAACAACAGCAACTAAACTTTCCCAGGGTCCCATATGGGCCAGTCTGCTCCCGAAGGCCTTGGCCTGCTGCTGTACCACTGGGCCGGCCAAACTTGCCCCACAGGATGGGTCCCTTGATCAAGTCCGCCCTAGCTGGAGTCTAGACTCCTCCAACCTTTTCAGCAACTCACCGAGAAGTAGCAAACTACACCCCAAACATCCACCCTCCCCTTCATTACCAGGAAGTCTGGGTCATCTCTGAGGACACTGTCTTCATGGCAGAATGATGCTGGGGAACAATATCTTTCTTCATGGTCCCAAACCTAAGGCCCTGCCCTGAATTTTGCCCCTCTCTCTAACATAGCTGAAGGAATCTCTGAAGTCTGCGATCACATTCCTAACCTTTTGCTGATCCCAGCCCAAAAATTCAAGATGAGAGTGCCTGGACCCCACCTCAGTAGCCTCGTGAGCACGAGGTTGTTCCCAAGCACACTGTCCAGCCTGGGGTCCGCACACGGGCATCAGACACCCTGGATCTTATCCTGCTCCAACAGAGCCAAAGCTTTGAGAGTCAAAGCTTTGCTACAAGAAGCATACTGAGTTGACTTCATTTTTCCTCCCCTGTCCCGTTATTTTCTTCAGGGTAAATCCCCCTGCGAATGGAATTATTGGGACCAAAGACAGGCACATGGTGCAAGCTTTGACGCAGCGCCAACTGCTCTCTGATAAGCCCATATATCATGGAGTCTTTGCCTTTTCTGCCTCTCAGCTCCCTGATAAACCGCTGAAGAGTCTTGGGATGAATCAGCCACAGGACCAGATAAACAAGCCCGCCTGCCACACTTGCTTTTCTCTGCAGCCAGCGAGGGAACTCCCTTGGATCCCACCCAGGACGTGGAATTCCAGAGCACAGGGCCAGGCACCTTTGCACCCTGCCCCCACCGCCCAGCCCGGCCCTCCCCTCCTTTCCCCGCCTTGTGCCGGGTGGAGCCAGTGCCAAGGCGGCAAGGTTTCGCAGCCTGCCCTCTGTGCAGGGCCGAGTGGAGGCCCGGAAGGCCCCAGGCTGGGCCAATGAAGACGCTACTGACCATCCTAGCAGTCGGATCCCTGGCTGGTGAGTGCCCCCATCCTGTGGTCAGATTCTCCCTACCCCAGGAGCCAAGATCAGGGTTGTCACCCATTGCCTTGCGCAGCTCATCATGGCCAGTTTCATTTTCTTCCCTGCTCAGGCTGAACCAGGTGCCAGGTTTCCTGGGGAACAGGTGGCCAGTTTAGGGGTCTGGAAAGGGCTAAAGGGTGGATACTATCCAACCCTGGCTTCTTCCAGAGACTCAAATGACCCTGGGGTCAGAGGGCATGTAGCCAGCTGTCAGAACTGGGGCGCTGGGTCCCCACACCCCAGCAGCTGGAGGATTGGCCGGGGGGAGTCCAACATCCTCTGACCCCTCTCATTGCCTGACCATAGTCTGCCATCTCTTTCTCTGTTTCTAAAGACGAGGGAGGAGGAATGGGCTGGTGGGAGCTACCGCATCTCTCCTCCAGTCCCTCTCTCTAGACTGGAAACGCATTTCCTCCCAGAGTGGCCCAGAGGGCTGCACTCAAGGGTCTTAAGGCACCAGGGTCCTCTTGCAAACAGGACCACTGGGCATCTTTGTTAAATCCAGTAAAATGGACTTTCGGATATATCGCGGTGGAGACTAGACATGAGACCCCAGGATACATCTCTGTTCTCTGGTCGTGGAACCCAGGGTACTCTCTGAGGAAGCCAGAGCACAGCACTCATGGGACAGGGGGAGCCATGGCCTTTTGTCCGGCACAGGATAAAGTCCATGAAGGGATAGGAGCTGCCCCATCCGCGCTCTCCATGCCCAGTGTTGATGGGACCCTATCTGCTTGTAGGCTGTATTCTCCTGGCATTAGCTGAGCAACACTCTGGGCCCAGGATGCTGGGAGACTTGCTACAGCCCTGGAGGTGCGGAGTGTGTTCTCTCTGTGGGAAGCCCTTATGCTCCAGGCTGTTTAGGATGGGGTCTCAGGAAGCCACCCCATGGAGGTTGCTCAGTGCCAGCAACACCCTCGGCAGTCACAGCCCCTCACCCCTCAGTCTGGCTGAGCCCGGGTTATGTTGGATTGTTGCTGTGTTTTTCCTTAGCTTACGCACCAGTTGATAGATTATTTTTCCACACAAATGTGAAAACCTGCCTTTTATAAAGTCTGCCAGCCAGCCAGGCTCCACAAAACATACGTTTCCCAGGTTTCACAATGTAGACTTTCAACCAGGAAGTGCAGAAATGACACAGGCAGGATGGATTTGAGGAGGGACAGGAGCGAATAGGGTAGGAGGTATTGGGGGACTCGATAGCTTCTGCTGTCTTCTAAAAGAGATGAACCAGTCAAGGTCTGCCCACCCCACATCTGGAAGCCAATTTCCATTCCTTCTTAAAAAGTGGTACCAACTGCACTCCCCCAGAACCCTTTACCAGTGGTCTCAAACCTCAGCCACCAGCCTCCCCCAGCCCAGACAGCCTGCCAGGGACCCCAACCAGCAGCCTTTCCTAACATAGCCATGCCTACCCAACCACCACCCTCGCTCTTCAGCCTGTTCCCACCGTACTCACTCAGTTCTAGACCCAGCCCTGAATTCCAGGACCCCTCCCTCCAGCACTGCTACCAGTTCTTCCTGGACTGGGACCCAAACAGGAAGTCAGGCACATCAGGAGCACAACAGCATGGCCGTCACACCGGGTAGACGCAGTGAGATCCCACACACCTGCTCGCCCCAAGACCCCATCCCAGAGCTCTGGACGCCTAGAAGGTAAAGGTTGGGCCAGACAGCTGGGCCAGACAGACCCAGATTCAGAGAGGAGGAGGCTTCCCAGTAGCCAGAGATTCATGGTGGCACTAGACTATCTCACTGTCCTTCTAGCCTCACAGCTGCCTCCCTGAGCCGACGCAGTCCTCTTGCAGACATTGTCTGCAGACTTGGAGTGCGGCAATCAGTAACTGTCCAGTCCCTCACCTGCTGACCTCAGTGAGCAACCTTTCCTGGGGCTCCCCATGGTACGGGTGAGTGCAGCCCAGCCGAGACACAGCAGATGTGCACACAGGCCTCAAGGCCTTGACTCCACTGCGTCTGCACCTGTTTACTTCCCAGGCTGGCCTGTGCAGGCTCAGAGCTGGCGGCCAACACCCGGCCTCCACCCCCCTGCCCCCTTCCTTTCCCCACCAAGCGTGGAGGCCCGGGGGTCTCTGTAAATCCACGGCTCCTCCTGACAATGCAGATCCTCCACCCCCTAGTCATGAGTGGCAGCAGGCTGAGCAGAGGACTGGCTGTGACAGGTGGATGTAGACGCCTTTTTAACATTTTTTATTTGTTGGCTTTAGGGGCAGAACCCTGGGCCTCGTGCGTGTTCCAAGCACGCAGTCTCCCCCTGAGCTACCGACTTACCCCAGCTGCGCGTCCCTCTCTCCCCTGCCACCCTTCCTAGACTGGGCCCAGTACCAGGGCCTCTGGCCATAAAAGCCTCCACCAGCATGGGCCAGGCCCCTCCTACTCAGTGGACTTCTCCCCTCCCAAGTCCTCCATGCTCAGACTCGGGCCACCACCTGCCGGTTATGCTCTGAGCACCTTCCCAGACCTTGCTGCATAGGGTCCCCACCAGTACTCTTGCACCATAAGGACTGTCATTGCCTACTCCGACCCTGGGCAATGTTTCTGAGTCTCAGTTTTTCTCATCTGCAAACTGGGGACAGCAGTGGAAACCAATCTCATCAGACTGCCATGGGGTTCAGTGAAGTGAGAGGCTTGGCTCTGACACGCCTTCATAAACATCAGACACTGCTCTCTCTCTCTCTCTCTCTCTTTTTTTCTTTTTAGTACTGGGACTCGAACTCACAACCTTGAGCCTGCCAGGCAGGTGCTTACACCACTGAACTAAATCCCCAGCCCCAGACACTGCTCTTGTCTCTCTCTCTCTCTCTCTCTCTCTCTCTTATACTGGGAATCGAACTCAGGACTTTGTTGGTCACTAGATAGGGTGAATTAATTCCATCTCAGATATAAAGAAATTGAAATTCTAATAGCTTAAACAACTTCCTGGGTTGGGTGTGTAGCTCAGTGGTACACCAGTTGCCCGCATGTGTGAGGCCCTGAGTTTAAGCCCCAGCACCACACATGTAAAAAAAGTTAAACAGAGCTACCTAACAATTCCACTCAGTTGTATGTCCAAGGGAATTAAAAGCACAAGCCCACTTTGAAATCCCTGCACAAATCTTCACAGCAGCATTATTTACAATAGTCAAAAAGTAGAAACCACCCAAAAGTCCACTTACTGATGAACGGATAAACAAAATGTGCTCTGTCCACACCATAGAATATTTTTGAGCCATAAAAAAGCCCCCAAGTGCTGATTCGTGTTACCATGCAGATGAACCTTGACAACATCGAGCTAAGTGGAATCAGCTGCTGAGGCTCTGTGTACACGAAGAGTCCAAAATAGGCAAATCCAGGGAGACAGAAGACACTTGGCATTGCGAGGGACTGGATGGGGGAGAATGGGGATTGACTGCAGTTTCTTTCAAGGGCGATGGAAGCATTCCTCCATCAGTCCTAGTGATGGTGACACCGCCTTTGGATGGCTGGAGCCAGGATCCTCGAGCCCACCCGCTCACCCTCTCCCCGCTCTCCTACAGCTCACATTGCGGAGGACTCCTCCGGGCTTCTTCAGCATGTCAAGTTCCAGTCCAGCAACTTTGAAAACATCCTGACATGGGACAGCGGGCCAGAGAGCACCCCAGGCATGATCTACAGCGTGGACTATAAGACGTAGGCCTCCCGCCCCACCTGACCCCTCAGACACGGCCCTGCAGCCAACCCCACCCCAACAGCCCCCACTCCTAAGTCCCTACACCAACAGAGCTCTGCTGCTTTCTGATTCTTTCTCAGAGGGAAGCTAAAAGGGTGATTTGCCCGGGGAAAATGACAGTATCTTCACTGTAGCCTGTCAGGTAGATGAAATGAAATGTCCTGAGTAGTTGTGCCTGACAACTAAAATGCTACCAACCCTTGTCTTGTTATTATTGGTGGGAGGAGGTGAACACAAGGCTGTGCCCACCACCCCAAGCTGCGCCCCCATCCTGCTCTTCTTTCTTTCCATGCGGCCCCAGAATCTGCAAACCTGAGGCTCCATTCCTGGTCCTGCCTCTTTGTCCTGTGGCAAATCTCTTGTCCTCTCCGAGCCTCAATTTCTCCATCTGAAAAATGGGGATAAAAGGGTTTGCTTTAAAGTCTTAAAGCCTTATGGTGACAGTCAACCCATAATGCGGACTCAGACCAGCTGGATTTGAATCCAGCTCATGGCGTGTGCACTTCAAAAGCGTGCACACATTTTATTCCTCTGAGTCTCAGCTTCTTTATTTGAAAAAGAGAGAAGATAATTTACACATCGGAGGGGTCATTGTGAGAACCCACTGAGATCATGACATAAAAGGCCCGGGACACAGAAGGTGCTAAGTAAATATTAGACATTGTTATCATCATTAATAAACCACAGGCCTAGCAGGGTCATTTGTTCACCATGTGCCGGCTGCTCCCTCACCCCCAGGTATGGAGAGCCACAATGGCTGGCAAAGACCGACTGCCAGCAGATCACCCGGAAATCCTGCAACCTGACCATGGAGACAGGCAACCTCACCGAGTTCTACTATGCCAGGGTCACAGCCATCAGCTCAGGAGGCGAGTCAGCCACCAGGATGACAGAACGGTTCAACTCACTGCAACACAGTGAGTAGGAGCCCCCGTGTGTCTGGAGTGAGGGGACCACCGGCCTCTGACTGCTGGAGTGGACAGAGGGTCCAGAATGGCTCCGCACCCCGGGCCTGTTGGGGATGTGGCTTTCAGGGACAGCACCTCGACCACAGCACTTCCCCAGTGGGCTCTTCCTCTGTGTCCATATCCACCCCAGCCTCATGGTTCTCTCCTCTGGCCACTGTGCCCTAACCCCTTCCCTCCTCTGCCTCTGCCCCTCCTCAGAGCAGCACAGAAATCCCACCTTCTCTTTCCCTGCTCAAAACCTTCCAGCACTTTCTCATGACTCTTAACGTAAGATGCTGCTCCTTGCCTCGGCTGACAAGACCCTGAATCTGCCCACTGCGCTTCCTGCCTCAGGGCCCTTTCTGCTCCCATTGCCTCATGGTTCCTCACACAACAGGCTTCTTACCAGGCCTTAGAGCTCGGCTCCATGAGGACTCCTTAGAAAGTGTCCCCACCCCAGCCCTGACTGCCGGATACTACCAGGTCCCACCTGTCACTCTCCGTTCCAATGCACTGGGTCCCCAGTAGCCAAATGTCTGTACCCACGGACTCAAACAAATGGGAAGAAAAATATCTGAAACACAGTTGGCTCTGTACTGAACACATACACACTTTTTTCCTCATGGTTATTTCCTAAGTAATGGAAATACAGTGTAACAACTCTGCACAGGGCGCTGACATTGTATCAGGTATTCTGAGTCATCTAGAGGCCATATAAAGTGGATGAGAGGACGCGTGTAGTCATAGTCAGCTACTGGGCAATTTTACACAAGGGACTTGAACGCCCACAGATTCTGGTGTCTGCAAGGCACCCTGAAACCAATGACCAGGGATGGGGAGGGACCACTGTACCCTGTTTATTGTCTTTATACTGCACACCACCAACTGATTTTACAACCATATTTTACTTAAAAAAAAATAAAAATAAGTTCCCTGGGGTTTTTCTTGGCCCGTTCAATTAATTCATGCTAAAGATAGGAAATGTGAAAAATATAGATATACTAAAAAAAAAAAACAAAAAAAAAAACAAAACCCAAAATGTCACCCCAAGTGACATGAGCATTCAGAGCCGTAGTTACTACTAAGCTTATTTACTTTCTGTCATCTCGTGTTGTTTTCCTGGTTTTGCAATGTTTCCTTATATGATGGCAGCATGGAATTGCCCATGTCATTAACTGCTTACCCACAAGATGCTGTGTCACAGTAAGATGACTCATTCTTTGGAGGCACTATAATTTATTTACCTGGCTGGCCATTTGAGGACATTGAGCTCCATCTCTCAACTTTATAAACAGCACCAAAGTGAGCATTCTTCTAGCTCAGATGTTTTAAATCTTGGGAGTCAATGGACTTCCCCAAGGGACTTTCATAAATTACATTCAGGATGAATGGGGTTCATGAACCCCTGGAATTGGATATAAGATTTCTATATTTTGGAGGTGAAAAGATCCACGGCATTCATCAAAGGGGACTCTAAACTATTGGAGGTCATTCGGTTAATTTGGAAAATTCCACTCTCAGAGAGGCTCAAGTCTAGCGCCTGCCCTTGGGACTGAGCCCCGCCCTGCCACCGTGTTATTTAGGATGAGAAGGTGAGCCATGAATCAGTGACATCCCCACAGCTGTCACTGCCAAGAGGGTGTTCCAGGCAGGCTTAATGTGGGGACTCAGGGGCTAGGACGGATGGAGGCAGAGCTGGGGATGCAAGGGGTGACCCCACGACCATGGTTGTCCCTTCATCAGTGTTCCACTCAGACACCTGCCATGTGCAGGACTTTGCTGTTTTTGCCCTTTGGTTTTACTGATGCCTTCAGATCATCCTAGGCTTGAGACAGGAGAGGAGGGTGAAGCAGTCATTCCTCAGCATCTAGACAGCCTCAGACCCTGCCAGACAATCCTGAATTTTTCTTCTCTTTTCTCTCTCTCCTTTCTTAGCTACCATTAAACCACCAGATGTGACTTGTGTCCCCAAAATGAGATCCATTCAGATGATTGTCCATCCCACCCTCACCCCCGTGCACAGCGGAGACGGTCACCAGCTGACCCTGGAGGAGATCTTCCACGACCTATTCTACCGCTTGGAGCTCCACGTCAACCACACCTACCAAATGGTAAATGTATGTTGCACCCTGGTCTTTCCTTGTCTGGGGAACCCCATCTCTCCCAATTAGACCTGTGTTGCTTTAAGTAGAAAGATAAGGTGGCATATAAAATAGCATTTCCCAAAGCATGTTTCTTGAAGCTTTACAAACATCACGAACCTCACCCTCGCCCTTGTGGGTTCACACACAGGGTCACAACAGCATGCTGACGGTTCTGACAAGTCCTTCCAGGGCAAGCCTCCAAATTTGGATTTCTTTAATACAACTGTTCTCAAGTCTATTTGACCAGAAAAATGTTTTTTTTTTCATAATATAGATTTTTATGTCTTCCTTGTAAATTGTAGAAAATACATTCTAAAATTGTAGAAAACAACCTCCATTAACATCCTCAGGTGTTCTCTTTAGAAAACGCTAGTGATGACTCCACTGCTGCCATCCTTTTTGCTGGTTCTCCACTGTTCGCAGAACTTTATACAGGGAGTGTCTTAAGAGCAATCATAATGAAAAGTAGAAGAAAAGGGCACAAATTGTCAAGTGATATGCATATGGTTTTGTTTTCAGGAAATGGGGGGTGTATTTCCCCTAGCATGTGCCACTAATTCACATTAGGTTGAATGGATTTTTATTTCTGACTCTTAGTCCTGCTCTCAAGGAGCTTATACTGTAACCTGGTGAGGGGGGAGGAAACTGACACAAGAATTTAAACAGCTACAGGTAGAGGAAAACAAGGATACTGTCAGAAGGGGCAGGGTGTCAGTTCAGTTAGATCTAAGGCTCATACCAGTTTCTGAGTTTTGCCAAGTAGTATCTACAGGTATACATTATATCATTTCATCTTTAGCACAGCCCCTTGAAGCAGGAGTTACTATCTTCAGTATCCAAATGGAAAAACAGAGTTTCAGGGAGGTTAAGACACTTGGGCAAGATTGTTCAACAAATAATAGCTGGACAGGATTCAAATTCAATTCTGTTCCAAGTCCAACTCACCCTTCACACACACCCTGCCTACTCTGTCCCAACTACGATCAGACAGACAAGCAGGGGCACTCAGGGCTTTTGGAGAAGACGAAACTACCCCAGGGCCAGGGATGTAGCTCAGTAGTGCAGCACCTGCTGGGCAAGTGTGAGGTCATGTTTGATTCCCAGTACCCAAAAAACAAAAACAAAAACAAAAAACTACTCCTGCTTGGCTGAATCATGGAGACAGTAAAACAATTTCTCAACATATGACCCTAGATAACTGGCATCAGAATCTCCTATAGCACTAACATGCAGATCTTTGGACCCCTCCTACTCAGCCCAATCAAATGATTGCACCTGCATCCTTGGAGTCTGAATTTCAGTGAATTCCCAGTGCTTCTTCCTCACCTTGAAGCCTGGGAATCAAGGCAGAGGCACTGTGGGAGACAGAGGCACCTCGGGGGAGAAGCTTGAGCAGACTGGCTCAGTCCATGCTGTCGAGCTGAGGGCAGTGGGAAGAGGAGGTTTATTTGTTTCAGAAGACAAGGAGACCAATTAGAGGTTATTGAGCAGGAAGAGTTCTTATCAGTGCTGTTTTTGGTAAGTATTTGGAGTTTAACTAAAGGTTTTATTATTACTGGTGTCTAATCTAATTCAGTTTGCGGTCAGAGAACACAGCCTGCATGATATCAGTCCTTTAAATTTATTAGGATTTATTTTATGGCCAGCATGTGGCCTGTCTTGGTGAATGTTCCACATGTTCCTGAAAAGAATGTGTGTTTGTGGTTGTTTGGTGGAGTGGTATATCAATACCAATTAGGTAAAGGTGATTATCAGTGTTGTGAGGAGCTTGTTTCTCTCCTGACTCTGGGAGGGACCTGTTGTTCTCTGAGCTGCTGAAAGTATCAAAGTTTTCAGCTATGAGGTGGAATTGTCTAGCTTCCTCTTTAATTCTGTGCATTTTTCTTTCACATGTTTTGAAATTCTTAGATGCATGTACTTACAGTTGTTGCATCCTCCTGATAAACTGGCCATCAGATCGCATTAAGTGTCCCTTTTTTACTTCTAGTTAAACTCTTTGCATTAAAATCTACTTTATCTGTTACCCATTTAACCACTTCAGCCTTTTTATACTTGGTATGCTATATCTTTTTACATTCATTCATTTTCAACCTGTGTTTTTATATATAAAGTGCATCTCTGCTTGGCTTATGCACTTTCAGGAGTCTGGGTTCTGGCCCTTTATGGAAGATGTTTGAATCACATAAGAGAGTTAGATAAAGGAGATATGAGAGGATTTGTCAAAGGTGGTTTTTATGCTTGAGCTTTGGGCAGATGGAAAAAGAATGATGCTACCAACAGAATGAGAAAATCTGAAACAGGTGTGGGTGTGGGACAGGGCAGATCCCATCCAGGATGTCTGCGTGTTTGACACGTTGAGCAAGAGGTGCCTACACAGTGATACTGCACAGGGAGCTGGCAGTGCCCATCAGAAACTCTAGACCTTCCTGGGGTGCTGTGGGAGTTATCCCCACATTGGTGATCACAGAGCCATGCAACCAGATGACATCACTAAGTGATCGCAGAGTACAAGAGAGAAGAGAGGATGCATGAAGAGCAATCTTCCAGAATATCACTGAAGAGGCATGAGAGAGGTGGGGGCAGAATGAGGGGGAGAGGAGAGGAGTTGAAGGTGGAAGAGGTCAGAGGCTCACAGGAGGGCAAACCAGGGCAGCAGAGGAAGCATCAGAGACAAAGAAAAAAAGGTCTTCCTGCAGCAAGGCAGGTGACCAGAGGGACAGGTGCCACATGTCCAGACTCTGAGTAGCCAGGCCGGCTGTGGAGACAGGCACATGTGGAAGGGAGCCAGGGACCAGGATTGTGTCCCTTAAATACAGGCCAGGTCATCCAAGGATCTGTAATAGAGAAACATCCTAATTCTACTCATTTTCTATAAAGACCACAGTGGCACCAAAATGAATGTGAAAGTAAGCAGGAACCAACCCAGAAACAAGTGACCAGTAAGGAAGCCACAGCAAGAGTCCAAGCTGAGGCCCAGTTTGGGCAGAAACCAAGACAAGGCAGGAGAGGGATAGACAGTCAAACGGCTTTATGTTTTGCTTTTGCTTTTACTTTCCTTTTGTTTTTCTCTTCTTTTCTTTCCTTTCCTTTTTTTTTTTTTTTCCCAGTACTAGGGATTGAGCCCAAGGCCTTCTCACTGAACTACACCCCAGCCCTTTTTGCTTTTTGAGTAAGTTCTTACTACATTACCTAGACTGTGATTCTCTTTCCTCAGCCTCCTAAGTAGCCGGGCATACAGACGGGCACCAGCACACCTTGCTTCAAAGGATTTCTGATGTTTGATGAGGAGGCAGAAGGAAGAGGAGAAAGACTGGAAGGAGGGGAGGGTGGCCAGGGCAGTGATTGTGGGGGCAGCAGCTACGGTAGGATCTCCAGGCTGCTTACAAAGTGCAGTTCTGAGTAAAAGGTCCAGACAGCGTGGAGGCTGACTGGATCCGGGAATAAAAGAGGTCAGAGAATGGAATGAAGTGTTGCAGGCTGATCTTTTGGTTCTAGTCTGGGCAGCCAGTGTGACCCTTTTCCTAAGGGCAGCAGCTCAGGAGGAGGAGTGAGGGCTGGCTTGGGCTCCCCCCGGGAGGCTGGCCTGGAAGACCATCACTTTGACCCTCTGTCCAATTCAGCATCTTGGAGGCAAGCAGCGAGAATATGAGTTCTCCGGCCTGACCCCTGACACGGAATTTCTTGGGAGCATCGTGGTTTTGGTTCCAACCTGGTCCAAGGAGAGCGCCCCCTATATGTGCCGAGTGAAGACACTGCCAGGTGAGCTGTTCAGGGGAACCTCGTGGGGGGAGGGGAAGACAGGCGCGAGGTTTGAGCTTGCTGCCCCCTCCCTCCCTGTACCCAAGATGAGGCTTGACAGTGCGCTGAAAAACCATGGCAGGGTTATTGGTGCATTATTAAGACTGATCTTTGTTTATCATAACCACGATAGCGGATGGGTTGTCATAGCAAAGGTTTAATCCCCACCCTCAGCCTCAGTCTGAATTACCTCCCTCTCTGGCCAGCATTGTCTGTAGCCTGGCAGAGTAAACTCACCTTAATATTAACCCAAGTGATATATATGGGGGGAAAGGGAGTGCTGGGAATCTACACATGGCAGAGGGAAGGACAAACAAGGTAGCAGGATCCCATGATAGCTTCTGAAGAACAATAATGGTGAGGACAACAACTAGCTTCACTGCATTGCTGACTAAACACCAGGTACCGGCTAAGAACAAGCCCCTGAGCAGTGTGCGAGGCAGGGACTATTACCACTATCCTCTTACCGAACAGGAAACTGAAGTTCAGAGTGATTAAGTACCTTGCTCAAGGTCACACAGGTGGTGAGGGACAGGACAAGGCCCAGTTCTGGAGACCACATTCTTACCACTGCACTACTACAGAAATGAAACTCGACTCTCATCATAAAGATTTATTTTTGTTTGTTTGTTTACTTGTTGGCAGTGCTGGGTATTGAATCTAGAACCTTCTCATTGAGCTGAACTCCCAGTCCATTTTATTTTATTTTATTTTACTTTACTTTATTTTATTTTATTTTATTGTTTTACTTTATTTTCAGACAGGCTGTTGCCAAATTGACTAGGCAAAGACTGAAATTTATGGTCTTGTGAGGTGTGGTGGCTCATACTTGTGATCCCAGCACTCAGGAGGTTGAGGCAGGAGGGTCACTATGAGTTCGAAGCCAGTGTGGACTACATAGTGAGGTCAAGGTCAGCCTTAACTGCATGATGAAACCCTGTCCCAAAAAACTTGTGATCTTGCAGCCTCAGCCCCTTAGAGTGCTGGGATGACAGGTGTGCACCACCACGCCCAGCTGCTGCCCTTTTTATTAGTGTTTCTTTTCCTAGACAGGTAGGAACCTTGCAATTCTTCCAGCTGCAAGAGTAGAGCACGGACACAATAGCAGTAAATTGGGTCGCTTGGGAAGGATAGTGTCTACTTTTGCCAGATTAGTGTCTGTCTGTGATTTCTGCCCCAACATCAAAGAATAGAGCTTAGTCAGAGCTGGACATGGCACATGACCCTGGGGGCAACTGGGTCCCTTTCTTTTCTTTATGCAGAAACTCAGCTTATTAGGCTCCCCGAATGCCCATTGAACTCCCTGCAGACAGCTGCCTGGTTAGAGTGGACCAAGTCACTCTCGGGCATCCTTCCTGGGCAAGGCCAGGGAGACCAGAGTAGAACTGGGCCAGAGGGAACTGGAGAATAGAAATGGGCCTGGCGGGCACCCAGCCAGCAACTCATGCATGGCTTGTGACTCTCTGCCCTGAATTTAGCAGATAAACCTCACCCTGTTTCCAACAACATGTAGACACTCCACACTTGCCCTCCTGGTACCTTTTCTCCCATGACCTCACCTGTGATGACATCATCTTTTATATAAATCACACTTCCTGATGAGTATCCTTTACTGATATATAGATGATACCTTATCCTTCAAAATAAAATACATTAAAAACAATTCCTACCAGCTGGGCATGGTGGTGCACGCCTTTAATCCCAGCACTCGGGAGGCTGAGGTAGGAGGAGCGTTGTGAGTTCGAGGCCGGCTTGGGCTACAACGCGAGCATAAGGCCGGTCTGAACTACATAGTGCGACCCTGCTTCAAAAAACTAGGGCTGGGAGTTTGGCTCAGCAGCTTAAACACCTGCCTGGCAGGCACAAGGTTGTGAGTTCAAACCCTAGTGCCACAAAAAAAAAAAAAAAATTCCTACCACTTATTACTTACTATTCTATTTCTACTACATGTGTCAAATTCTTTACATTTATTCTGCAATCTTTATTATTATGTACATTACTTATCTTTAAAACAATCCTGCACATTGGGTTGCATCATTCCCATTTTACAGAATTGTCCCAACCTGGCTCAGAGAGGTTAAGTAGCCTGTCCAGGATCATAGGGCTGGTCAGCTGGGTCTGCAGCCTGGGCTCTAACCTCCACTTTGCAGCTGGGTTTCTAGCCTCCAACTGCACACTTATTCCTCTTACTTCTATTTCAGAGTGACACATCCTGCCCTTGACCCTGTGTCCTGGAGTCTGCCTCACGCCAGAGCCTAGAATCCCCCTTGATTTCCTTCTGGGTTGTCTGGAGGGTCACAGAGCACTGTACCAGCAACTTGGCACAGGAAATAGATCACAAGGTCATCTCACCTGTATCATTATTTTATGAGTACAGATGAGGAAACAGACATCACTAAGGAGTGGCTGTGAGGATGAGATTTGCAGTCCTACATGTTAATCCTGGTCAAGTCACTTAACCTCTCTGAAACTCAGTCTTGTGATCTATAAGAAAGCAGCACCCTTATCCTTTAGCGAGGTTTTAATGATTTGCCAGAATGACATGGGTAGAGCATGCAGCACCCTGCATGGCTTGTAGGATGTGTTGCACTGGTAACTGGTACTAATAAAGGGAAGAACAGAGAGGGTTGTGTAGCAAGGAGAATGGTTGGCACATGAATGGCTGAGCCGGACCTCTAATGCTGTATATTCCTTACCCTAAACTGGCATTTTGTCACTCCATCCCACCTCCTTCTGGGCAAAATGGCATGTGGAAAATGTCTCAAGCCAGGGAATGTCCCAAGTCCCAACCCATTCCCATGAAAGTAGTGTCAGTTTCCCACTAAAGTTAGGCACATCGTGCAGAAACAGTAGAGTGTTGATAGGATGTCATGTGACAATGGGCAGCTGACCCAGAGAGGCCCAGGTCATGTGGGCTAGGGGAGGAGCAAGGAGTAGGCTCAGAGTAGAGGCTCAGAGCTTCCTGGGGTTCACTGTGATGGCTGAGTTCACGGGAGCTGGTCATCAGCTGCCACGCTGAGGCCACATGGGGTTAGGAAAAGGAGGGAGACCTGGACAGTCAGGACCCCCTGATAATGCAGTCTCAGTTTTACCAAACTGTCTCCCCACCACCTCCACCAGCCCATTCACAAATCTGGCTCAGGCTGCTTGCCGAGAAAAGTCGCACCAAGACCGGAAGGTGCCCATCACAGTGTGTGGGATTGGTAGAAGCAGGCGCTGGAGTGCAGCCCTCCCCTCCTTCCCTTTTAGAAGGGGCAGCACTAAGCAAGATCCTCCCCCCACCTAGGCCTTTGCCTGATAGGGAGGCAGAGAGGACAGGAAAGTTGTCACTTCTATCCCCCTTGCTGTCCCCTCCCCTACCTGCCCTTAGACAGAGGTAGGAGGGGCTCTGCCTTGCACCCTGCCCTCCAGAAGGCTCTGCTCTGGCCTAACCCCTCCCCACAAGGTGAAGCGGCCACACAGTGAAGGGGACAGGTTCATCTGGACCCTGTAGCGTCTCTTCGGGGCCACACTCTGAGTGCTGGGACCCGGAAGTGCCCTGTGCCTGTGGCCCAAGCCCACGTCCTGTCTAGGCAGACCTTGTCCTTGGCAGATGCTGACTGAAGTGCAGACCCTTGGCCCACGGGGAGACTGCTGGCTCTTTGAAGGGACTTAAATGAGCCTGGCCCGGGGCAGAGGTTCTGGCAGTGGGGTAGAGCCATGCTGGACTGGGGGCCCACTGGTGGCTTTCCCTGCACCTCCACATTTGAGGGAGCAGAGCACTCAGCCACCACCCCACCTCAGCTGAGAAGCTGTGCTGCACCCTCCCTGGGTCAGGGCCCAGCCTCACGCTGCTTCTCCCTCCTCCCAGATCGGACGTGGACCTACGCCTTCTCAGGCGCCGTGCTCTTCCTTGCGGGCTTCTTTGTCACTGTGGTTTGCTACCTGAGCTACAAATATATCACCAAGCCACCTGTGCCCCCCAACTCTCTGGTAAGTCACCCTACCTGAGCAGGAGGGAGCGGATCAGGAAGGACCCCAAAGCTCCACTTTGGGCAAGGAATCCCCAAAGCTCAGGGTTCCGTACACAAAGCAGGATAGGTCTGCTGGGTCTGCTGTTGGAATTCTTGGTCCAGCCCAACATTGACAGCAGTGGTTGCCAGCACAGGGGTAGGAAACCAGGAGTGGTAGACATGGAACAGAAAAGCTATAAGGCCCATATGTGTCCAAGACCAGGCGGGTAACAAGACCTAAGTGATAGCTAGGGGGTTGCGGGCCAGATATTGTCCCAGCTTCGTGTTTTTTCAAGAAAAGTCCAAATTTCAGTTCATAATGTGAAATCTCCCAAGTTTCAAATATCAGCAACTAAATTTAAACTGCACCTCCCTGTGTGAACTGCCCAACTCGCAGCCCCAGCTCCTTCTGGCTGCCCCAGCTGCCTCTCTGCTCCAGCAGCAGGACTCTCGGCTGCCCTCAGCCACCTGGAGCCAGCTGCCCCATCCGAGTGGCTCTGAAGGCACTTTGCTTAATGTCCGTGTGCACATGAGCCGCGTGTGTCAACTCCCCTATAGCCGCCTGTTGCCCCACCTTTTCCCACCCTGACCCTTGCATCAGGCCCTCCAAGGCCCACGAACCACACAGTGCACCCAAATCTGGGTCACCAGCTTCCTAGGTCATCTACCTCTTAGCAAAACAGCCTAAATCTGTCTCCCAGAGAGAATATAGATGTAGATGTGGCACTCGGGCAAAGGCCTAGAGCCCCGTCCCTCTTTGGGGGATCACTGACTTGCAGTGGGGAGGCAGGGCACATGCATTACTTACTTGTTTATTTATTTTTGCTGTGGCGGGAGTGGGACCCAGGCCCTCAAGTGTGCAAGGTAATGGCTGTAGCACTGAGCCACATCTGGCCCAGGACCAGACACCGGGAAGGGCCCCTCCCCTGTGCCTCCCCGTGGGGAGCTTAGAGTGCATCCTCAGAGCCCTGGTTGCTGTCATCCTTGCACAGAATTTCCAGCGAGTGCTGACTTTCCAGCCACTGCGCTTCATCCAGGAACACGTGCTGATCCCCGCCTTGGACCTCCGCAGCCCCAGCAGCCTGGCCCAGCCTGTGCAGTACACCCAGGTCATGGTCTCTGCGTCCAGGGAGCCCCCAGGGGTCGCGCCGCTGCACAGCCTTCCTGAGAGGGCCTACTTAGGACACTCAGACATCTCCATCCTCCGGGTCGCCAGCATGCCCCCTCCCCAGACGCTTTCCCCACCATCCTATGCCCCGAAGGCGGCCCCTGAGGTCAGGCCCCCCTCCTACACTCCGCAGGTGGTCCCCCACACCAAAGCCCAACTCTACAGTCCGCAGGCCATCTCCACGGCTCAGCCTCCCTCATACGCCCCACAGGCCACTGGTGATGGAGGGCCTGTTTCCTATGGGGTGTGCCTGGAAGGCTGCGGCACAGACTCCCCTCCAGGGACCCCCTCCAGCCCCAAGCTTCTCAGGTGCAAAGATCAGCTCCAGAAAGAGACGCCAGTGAGAAGCTGCAGCCTGGGTGACGTCTCTCTGCAGGGAGTGACCTCTGTGACCATGGAGGAACTGTTCCCCTCACCCCTGGAGGTCTGCATGGACAAAGAACAGGACCTGCGACACAGTGGGGAGTCAGAGACCCCACTGTACCTACAAGGTCCGCTCTCCCTTCTCTCCTCCGTGCAGATTGAAGGCCACCCCGTGTCCCTCCCTTTGCACCTTCCTTCCCTCTCCTGTGCTCCCTCCGACCAGGGGCCACATCCCTGGGGCCTGCTGGACTCCCTTGTGTGTCCCAAGGATGAGGTTCCAGTATCTGAGGCTGAGGGGCTGAGCCCAGGCCCTGGGACCTTGGACCTGGAGCAGCCCTCGGAGCTGGACTCTCTGTTCCAAGGCCTGGCCCTCACCGTGCAGTGGGAGTCCTGAGAGGAGCACGGCTGGCCTGGGCTTCCTCCAGACCCCATTGGCATCTTCTCCTGGGCTGTCAACCTCATCCCCAACCATGCCCCACACTCTGCAGCCTAGCGCATGTGGGAGACCTGAGGAAGGGTCAGAGGAAGGGTGATGCGGGGCCTGACATGGGTGAGCTCCCTGTTGGAGCCAAAAGGCATGATGAAGACTTCAACTGGAAGTGCTCTGGGCAGATGAGTGACATATGTGAGCTCTTAGAGTGACATGATGTGAGCTCTCAGAACCTGGCAGGCAGGACAGTCAGGGTACAGGGAGGCAAGCAAACCCCTGGAGACCCAGGACCCAGCTCTGAGCATGCTGGGCTCTAGGCTGGCAGGGAGCCTGACCCCATTCCTGTCCCATTTCGTAATCTAGCTCAGCACAGAGTGAGATGTCTGCCCAAGATGGGAGAAGGAGCCTGCAGAGGCAGGCTGGGCAGAACCAGAGCAACCTGCCCTTCTGCCAAGGCCAGAGGCGAGACTGCTGGGAGCGGTATGGCTGGGGCTTGGTCTGCACCAGGGCCCACGCCTGAAGTGGTATCATTCCAGAGAATGCAGTTCAGGGAGCCAGCCACACAAGGCTTTCCTTCAGGCAGGAATTTCCAACTTTATCCTGAACACTGGGTTGAAAAAGAACATAAAGCCTGGCATGGTGGTGCATGCCTGTAGTCCCAGCACTGTGGGAGGCTGAGACAGGAGGATTGCAACTTTGAGCTCAGTTTGGGCAACTTAGCAGCTTAGTAAGACCCTGATTCAAAATTTTAAAAATATTAAAGGAGCTGGGAATGTAGCTCAATGTAAAAGTCCTGTGTTCAATCCTCATTACTAAAGGGGAGACAGAGACAGAGAAACACAGAGCCAAGCAGCCCCTGAAGGGGACCCAAAAATAAACTGTATTTATGTCACACAGCTTTGGAAATTCAACCTTGTGTTCAGTCCATCTGGGTTTAAATTCCAGCCTCATAGCTTACCAGGGGTGTGACTGCAACCAAATGAATCACTGCTCAGAACCTCAGTTTCTTCATTTGCAAAATGGGGACAATAACATCTAACTCATGGGGTTATGGTGAGGGTGAAATTAATGTCTATGAAGTGCTTAACAACACCTGGCACATGGGTGGTGCCCCAAAAATGTGGCTGTTTCCTGTTCTGATTTTTTTATTGATCCGGCTGTGCAAGGAGTGACTTCAGCAGTGTGAGCTGGCTTTTGACTCCCTGAGCATTTTCTCCAGGACTCAGAGGATCCGGGCTGCCTCAGGATTGCTTCAGGTCAAGCCAAGAGCTGGACTGCTCAGGACAGGCAAAGGGAGAGGTTGCAGAGCTGTCTGGAAACAGGGTACCGAGACAGATGAGGCCTGTCCCTGCCACTGCAAGCAGAAGCTGTTTTGACTGCAGCCACCTCCGAGGACTTCTGCCCCTCCTGCCATCTGCCACCTCTGCCCCAGGCCAGCCTGAGTCTGCTCCCACAAGGAGAGGCACCCTCTTCTGTGCTTTCTGAGAGCCACCACATCTTCCTCTTTGCATCTCAGATGACCCTTAGTGGAGAAAACTGAGACCCAGAGAGGCAAAGGGACACACCGGTCCTACTCTGCTGGCCAAGGTGGAGTTGATGCCCAGATCTTGGTCCTTATCAAGAGAAGGACTTTTCTATACCTATTGGAACACTTAGAGGATGTGATTGATGAGGCCTAGGAAGGGGGGGCCCTCATGGGTCCCAGAAAGATAACAGCTCCCTGGTCACCTCATTGCCCCAAGTTTCCGAGAAACAAGATCAAACGCCAGTTGCCTAAGAGCGGCCCTTCCTGGAGTACACAAAGTCCTCGGCTATGCTCGCTTTGTCTTCCCACCTCTTTCCCTCCCTGGGGCATGGTGACAAGTGATGGGGTTCTTATCTGTGTGCAATTAATATTTAACATCTCTTCAGAGTCACTGACCCCGATACCTGTGCAACAGAGGTAGGGGAGTCACCCACCTGTGCAGCCCGGCATGTACACTGCAAACAAGTCTACTTCCTGTCCCTTGGCCAAAGGTTAACTGTCTTCACCTTGTTTATTAGTGAAAACAACAGAACAGCTGGACTGTTCTCACCAGACCAGTGGGGCCAGGGAGACACAGAGGTTTCTTATTAAGAGTCATAAAGATCTCTTCCAACTCACAGGACCACATGGGGTACAAACATTCCAAAAATAATTCTCAGAGTGGGGAGTCTGAAGATCTGGCTAAGAGTGTGGGACTTCCAAGGGGCAAGAACCAGGCTGCATGGCTCTGGAAGT
>RJWM01029538.1:0-24339 GCA_004363535.1 Dasyprocta punctata
AAGCGCCTGTCTGGCAGGCGCGAGGCTGTGAGTTCGATCCCTGGTGCCGCAAAAAAAAAAACAAACAAAAAAAACCAAAAAAAACCAAAAAAAAACAAAAAAAAAAAAACAAAAAAAACAAAAAAACACAGGGCCGGGGATTTCGCTCAGTGGCATAAGCGCTTGCCTGGCAGGCATGAGTCTGTGAGTTCAATTCCTGGCGCGCGCACACACACACGCGCACACACACACACACACACACACACAAATAATATTATAGAAGTAAAAATTGGAAATGAAGCTTTTCTAAGTGGCAAGGGGAAGAAGGGTTAAAGAAAGGGGAAAGGGATGGGGGAAAATGAAGATATATTTTCTTTATTATCTACAGGTTAAAAAAATACCTGGGTGTGGTGGTACATGCCTGTAAACCCAGCACTCTAGCCAATCAATAATATCATTCACAGAAAAGTGGTTTTGTCTTTTTGTTATTTTTTGTTTTTGGTACCAGGGATCAAACTCTCAACCTTGGCCACTGAGCCTCCCGAGTGCTGGGATTAAAGGCGTGCACCACCACGCCCAGCTCACAGAAAGTATTTGTTTTTTAATTTAAAAAAATTTTTTGAACCAAGGTCTTGCTCTGTAGTTCAGTCTGGCCTTGAACTTACTATATAGTCCAAGCTCATCTCAAACTCACAGCAATCCTCCTGCCTCAGTCTCCCAAAGTGCTGGGATTACAGATGTGCACCACCATGCCTAGCATATAAAAAATACTGAAAAAACATTTTAATTTATTATAGACTACCCCACAGACACACTTTGATGCAAGGGTTAGGTGATTGTTTTAATTAGGACGTGAAGACTCACATGGTATAATTTTTGGAAGGCTGAGGCAGGAGGATCGCCTCAAATTTGAGGTCAGTCTAAGCTAAGAAGCAATACCTTGTCTCAAAAAACCAAATAACAAAGTTAGTTCAAGACCAGACTGAACTACATAGCGAGGCCCTGTCTCGAAAAGACAAAAAAAAAAAAAAAAAAACAACACAACCCACTATGGCAATTCCAAAACTAAAAAGAGAATTTATATTGATAGCTTCTTCCAAAACCTAAAAGCTGACATCAAGCACAAACAATGGACCAATACTTTTTTAGTCTCTTCTGTATCAAAGCCATTTCTACTCAATACTGTACCACAATACCCAAGCTAGAGCAGTAATACCAGAAAAATCTTAAAAAGAAAAAGAACTGAAAACAAACCTTATCTACAATAACTGTCACATAGGAAATCCAAAGCAAACATATCAAAATATCACATTGGTCTACATAAATACACAATTATTTGTCAATTAAAAGATCCTAGAGCTGGGTATGGTGGTGTATGTCTATAATCCCAGTACTTGGGAGGCTGAGGCAGGAAGAGCACCAAAGTTTTGAGGACAGCCTGGGCTACAAAGTGAGTTCAAGTCCAGCTTGAATTGCAGAGCAAGACCCTATATCAAAAACCCTGGGGGAAAGAAAATTTTGCACACCTGTAATCCCAGCAACTCACGAGGCCAAGCCAGTGACTAATGAGACCCTTTCTCTAAATAAAAAATAAAAATGAAAACGGCTAAAGATGTAGCTCATCTTCTCTGCACGCAGGCACAGACACACACACGCTCAGAACACTGTATGGCACATTAAATACTACAAGCAAGTAACTTGCAATTAGTGAATGAACTCATTACTCTTACTAGGATACAGGCTGGCCTGTAATACTGAGCAAACATTTATCAGGCACTTTCAGTATGTCATGCAATGTATTTGGCACCTCACATACATTGTTCTCACTTATCTTTTCAACGATCTCTGAAGTAGATAGTAGCTTTGTGGACAGAGTTTATCAAAAAACAAAACCCTAGTCTAGACCTTAGAGGGAGGATATGGACTTCTACCTCCAGCCAAATCTACTGTACTAGCTTGCTGTCTTAGTTTATGCGAATATTTAATACTGCCTTACAAATGTAGGTTCAACTGTGAAAGAGAGGAAGACTTACAGTAGTGGACCTTGAAAATGAAGATTATAGGGTTGATCTTTTTTCATGATAATCCTGAACCAATAGGTTCAATCCTGAACTTATTTCCACAGATCTAAGTGAAGTAAATAGTGTGGATTCCCATACTCCTGTTTTCCAAAATGGTTCACTTTTATTACCTCAACTATGCACTGCCTTATCTTTGATCTTCTGTTAAGTTATTTTCATGCATCTTACAAATTATAAGAATCTGAAGAATAAAAGTCGATATATTTCCCATAGCACAGCCAGTAATATAATAGTTTAAAGTTCACAGGAATTCAACTGTGTACTGTATCTCTGTGGCTGGGCATTTAGTAGTATAAAAGTTCTTCTACTTAAAAATCTTACTTTTCAACCATGTAAATGTGGAAGACTGTATGAAAAAGTAGTATGTACTTGTTCAAAATACACTTCACTTCTTTTACCTGGTATCAATGATTGTCAAGTTTTTTGGTCCTTCTTTTAAGGACTCCTTTCTTTCTCCAGTCTTTTCTTTCTTTCCTTTCTTTCTTTTTGTGGCACTGGGGATCAAACTCACAACATCGCGTCTGCCAGACAGACACTTAAGCCACTGAGTCAAACTCCCAGCCCTAGTTTTTTGAGGTAGGGTCGCACTATGTGGCTCAGGCCGGCCTTGCTCTTGCGTTGTAGCCCAAGCCGGCCTCAAACTCATGACGCTCCACCTACCTCAGTCTCCCTAAACCAGTCTTTAGGCAGTGCTAGGGACTGAATCCATGGCCCTGGGCATGCTATACAACTGACTGTGCCTCAAAAGTTCTGGACATTTAGGATTTCCAAGTACCACCAGTCGTCTGGGTTTATGAAATCTGAATATCTGAATGAAAACCAAATGTGACATAGCTATCAGACCTTCCTGCAAATGTCACTTTCCAACTGTCAACTTCAGCTACCTCTTTCATCGAAGGTATTAAAATCTACTTTACTTTCTCTCTGAGTTGTTTTAAAAATCAGTGAGCTAGCCTTTAATCCCAGCACTTGGGAGGCTGAGGTAGGCGGAGCGTTGTGAGTTCGAGGCTGGCTTGGGCTACAACGCGGGCGCAAGGCTGGCCTGAGCTACATAGTGCGACCCTGCCTCAAAAAACCAGGGCTGGGAGTTTGGCTCAGTGCCTTAAGTGCCTGCCCTGGCAGGCGCGAGGTTGTGAGTTCAATCCCCGGTGCCGCGAAAAAAAAAAAAAATCAGTGAGATGGTTCTTAAAGATTCTAAAGCACAAGCCCAGTGTGATGGTGCATGCCTGTAACCCCAGCATTCAGGAAGCTGAGGCAGGAGGATTGTTGCAAGTTTGAGACCAGCCTGAGCTACAGGGTGAGTTCCAGGCCAGTCTGAACTGCAATAGTGAGACCCTGCCTCAAAACACAGGGCTGGGAATTTAGCTCAGTGGCATAAGCACCTGCCTGGCAGGCGCAAGGTTGTGAGTTCAATCCTTGGTGCCACAAAAAAAAAAAAAGAAAGAAAGAGGGAGGAGGGAGATAAGGGGATGGGGTGCAGCTCAGTGTGAAAGTCCTGGGTTCAATCCCCAGTACTGCAAAATAAAACAAAACAAAAAAAAATTTTTTTTTTTGGTACTGGTAACTGAACTCAGGACCTTGCACTTGTCAGGCAGTTGCTTAGACCCCTGGGCTATATCCCAACCCAAAACAAAATATTCTAAAGCACTATGCAAATATAGTACATTTATTTTCACTCCCCTCCTTTCTTCTTCTCTCCATTGTCCATGCTGGACTCAAACTCTAGAGCTCAAGCAATCTTCTTGCCTCAGCCTCCCAAGTGCTAAAACAACAGTCATATGCCATCACATCTGGCTTTTGTTGTTTTTGAGACAGGATCTTGCTTCATAGTTCAGATTGGCAGAGAATTCAGTTTGCAGCTCAGCCTGGCCTGGAACTCACAGTGATCCTCCTGCCTCAGCCTCCTGAGTGTTGGGATTACAGGCATGCCCAATCAATCCCTGTGAATTTTTAACCTTTTAAGGTTACAAACTATATGAGGCAGAGCAAAAGATTCTTATGGATCACTTAGTACACTTTGTTTCCATGTTTACCTTAAAAGTACACCAACTTTGGCTGAAGAGGAAAAGGGGCAATGAGGACCCATTCATTCTCTTCAGGTCTTATACAACTCTACCCCCCCCAAGCAATAAAGTTTGAAAATTACTGTTACCCTGTCTTATATGGATACAGTTAACTCATGCTAACTCTGGCACCTGCTATTACTGTTCCTTACAGAACCTCCTGGATCTTTGCATCTGATCCATGTTCCATTATAAACAGACTTCTTTTAGCAGTTGTTTTACATCGTTGACTATTTTGAGAATTTACAACTTTTCTGAACATTTATAAACTAAGAAACTAATTTAATAAAATTTAAATAACATTGCCGGGCATGGTGGCGCATGCCTTTAATCCCAGCACTCGGGAGGCTGAGGTAGGAGAAGCGTTGTGAGTTCGAGGCCGGCTTGGGCTACAACGCGAGTGCAAGGCTGGCCTGAGCTACATAATGCGACCCTGCTTCAAAAAAACCAGGGCCGGGAGTTTGGCTCAGTGCCTTAAGCGCCTGCCCTGGCAGGCGCGAGGTTGTGAGTTTAATCCCCGGTGCCGCAAAAAAAAAAAAAAATAAATAACATTTTCTAAGAAAAATTACCCAGTCATTAAATAAATGGGTTTTATTTTGGGATTTTATATGTTATAAATTTCAAATTTTTCCCTCTTTCTTCAAGGGCTTCCCAGCATAAAAGCTGGTAGCAAACTGAGTAATACACTGTGAAAAGAACACAAATATGAGATTCATCTTAGCCAAAGTTTGCCATAAATAGCCAGGAAATGCAATAGTTTTTAAACTATTAACACGGCATACCCAAAACTAAAAGCAATGTAGGTTTATGGGAACAGGGGCAACTTAACCAAATCCTGTTAGACAGTGTGGTTTAATACTGACCAGCCTCAACTGACACCTCTTATGACACTTTTCCAATTGAAAGGAGAAAAAACGTAGGTTCAAACCATCTGATCGTGCCCGTAACTAAACTCACACTGCACTGAGGAATAGTTCAGATTAACTGAGTAAATAAAACAAGAGGTTCAACAAGGTTAAGAAACACCAGAGATTTAGCTCAGTGGCATAAGTGCCTGCCTGGCAGGCGCAAGGCTATGAGTTCAATCCCCGGTACCAAAAAACAAAAACAAAAACAAAAACAAGGTAAGAAGCAACGCAGCCAGGTAAGGGAACATGCACCTGTAGTCCCAGCTACTAGGAGCTGAGACAAGAGGATCACTTAGCTCAGGAGTCTGATCTGTCAGGTTAGGCAACACAGTGCAACCCTTATGGGGGCTGGGGATGAAGTGCAGCGGTACAGTGCGTTACCAGCATACACAAAGCCCTGGGCTGGATCCTTACAACCGCAAAAAACACAAAACAAACCAAAACCTGGTGATGTGAGGGAGAAATGTGGCATTTATGCCACTGTTTGTAAACTTATGTAGAGCTGCCCAACATGTATCTAATTAATAGGAAAGGCTCACCCAGAGGTTTATCAGATATCCTGGGTGGGGCAATGTTAATAAAGGATGCTAAAAGCAAACACATTCCCCAGCACATTGTACCAAGAATACTACGCTCCAAAAGCCAAGCTGTTGTCCCAGGCTCCAAAGAGAATCCACTGAATGTAAATCATGAGAGATGATACTCCAGGTCAGAGAAGTTTCAGCGGTACACTGAAACAAAACCCAGACCATAAACTTGATGCATGGCCCATGCTGGTAATCTCAGGAGGCTGAGGCAGAAGGATCACCAAGTTTGAAGCCTGCCTGGTTAATTTAGCAAAACTGTCTCAAGACAGATACAGAGGGAGGGTGGGCAAGCAGGAGAGGGGACAGAATGTCACAGACTAAGCAAGTAAATATGGTGACCTGTTAAGTTTGTTTTCTTTAGCCCCTTTTCTACTTGATTGGAAATTCATAAAATCTGAAATTTACTACATCAGTTAACCTATGGCAAATATTACAAAACAGCATCACAAGCGACTATTAAAATGAACAAATTCACACTACCTCCTGTAAGACATTTCTTGCTTACAAAAGCTTCAACCAATCAACATCATCATCAGGCTACTTTTACCAGTTAGTTTACTGACAAAGTTCCTTAAACCTTTAATGATGCTCAAATGCAAAGACTTTGAGTAAAATGTTTTTCCCTATGAATATGTACATTCACTCCACCTGGAAAAGTAAAACATGACTGAAAAGTAGACTGTAAAAGTTTAGCGTAAGAATGGATCATGTATTAGAAATTAGACAACTTAAACAAAAACAAGTTTGAGTTAAACATATGGGAAATCAGTGTTGAGTCAAAACATCCTTTCACTATTACATACTGACTCTGCAGATCATTCTTGGAGTCTTCTATATTGTTTGTGGTTCTCAAAGCAGAAATAACCATATAATCCTTATGAAATAGATCTGGCTCAACTCAGCCTTTTCAAAAGTTTATTTAAAAAAATCAAGACAATAACATAATACAGAAGAATCTTGATAAATATTACCCATCATGAAATACACAAAAGCATAACCTTTAAAATCAGTGCCATTAGCAACAAAATCCCACAACACTACATTCTTCTGTGAGTATAAATTAGGGAAAAAAACAAAACAAAACAAAACCCACTTTTTTACACTGAAGTACGATGCAAACTTTAACTTAAATAATTCTGGCTCAAAATCTAATTCCACACCATATTAGTAACTATTCCAGTTATTTATTTTTTTTAAATTCACACGTTGTTGAATGAGTGGGTTTATTTTTCTACTTTTGGTAAACTGAAGTCAAATTAACTCTGTCTTACTCCTAAATTGTGTTCACTAAGTAAAATCTCATTATTAATTATCCTAAAACTAGTTGACACTCAAGTACTTCCCACTTTATAGAGGACAGAGTCCATCTACTGCTTCTCCTCTCTTCTCTTCTGTGTTAAAACGGCTTTTAGAAAGAATGCACACCTCACATTTCTAACCCTTCCTTTCACTGACCTAACCTAATGGTGAGGCCAGAGGACGAAGGGGAGCTAGAGATGAAGGGGGACAAGAGAACCATCTACAGGAGTGCAGAGAGGTGAAATGAGAGAAGCCAGGAGCACTAGCACACAGGGTGGACAGAGTGAGACGAGAGCCTAGAGAGAGCCTCTAGTCCAGCAGAGGGATTAGGGATTTATAAGAACAACAACAGAGATGAAAAGTCAAATCTATATAAAATTAGTAATTCTGGTAATAGTTTGGCAAACACTGAAACTACCAATCTCACAAAGATCTCTTGTTCTTATTGGTTTGGGGGCACTCCTACATTTGATACTTTAAAGAGCATGAAATTTCAAAACACTACAGTTTTTTTTTTCTTTTTGACACAGAGCCTTGTAATGTTGCCGAGACTCAAGCTCCTGATCCTCCTGCCTCAACCTCCCAAGTAGCTGAGATTACAGATATTGCCACTGTCCTGAGTATGAACCTTAAAATGAGGCAATTTTGCAAATTTTCAAGAGTGTATAATGTTAAAACAACTTTCCTAACCACCACTCAAAACTTAATTGTCATTATTTTTCTTTTTCTTTCTACTAGGAATCAAACTCACAACCTCATAGTTGCAAGGCAGTGCTTTGCCACTATCCTTGGCCCTTAATTGTTAAAAATAATATTTTAAGGGCCAGGGATTTAGCTCAGTAGCTCAAGCACTTGCCTGGTAAGTGCAAGGTGGTGAGTTTGATCCCCTGTACTAAAAAAAAAAAAAAGTATTTTAATTCTATTAGAGGGACCAGAGTACACATTTTAAAACCTGTTTTATCAGCTGGGCATGGTGCTACACACCTGTAGTTCCAGCACTGAGGAGGCTGAGGCAGAACTGTTGTGTGAACTACACATCAAGATCCTGTCTCAACAAAACAAAACAAAATATATAAAACCTGGGGCTGGGGATATAGCTCAGTAGCACAGTGCCTGTCTGGCAAACATGAGGTCGTGAGTTCGATTCCCGGAACCACCCCCAAAAAATGTAATTAAAAATAAATACATATATATGTATATATCCTGCTCATCAAGGAAAGAAAAACACTTTAAATTATGTAATGTGAAGGAATATTAAGAAAATTAAAGCGAAATACCCAAGTTAAAAAGATAGGTTAAGACTTCTAAAGCAATCGGAAAGACCTCAGTCTTACCTAAATTTGGATGAAGATCACCATTAGTTGCTTATTCAGTATCAGCTCCTCAGGCTGGCAACTGTTGAATTTTAATCCAGTACAGTCAACAGGCAAACGTACAAGCAAATTTCAAAATATGCATGGGGGAGTCTCACAACACTGCCCACATTAGCCCCAAAATTTTGGGCTCAGGGTCAGATGTAGTGGTACAGACCTGTGATCCCAGCACTCATGAGACTGAGGCAGGAGGATCTTCCAGGTTCAAGGTGAGTTTGGGCTACATAGTGAATTCAATGCCAGCCTGTACTATACAGTGAAACTATTTCCAAAGAAAAAAGAAGGAAGGAAAAAAAGATTCTGTCTGGTCTCAGCTGATCCTTTCTGCCTCAGCCTCCCAAATAGCTGGGATTACATGTAGCGTGTCCGCAAACCCTGCTCAAAATATGTACCCACTGTCCTAGAACAATGACATCAGAAGGTATACTTTGGGAAGAGTAATTTGAAATTTATTCTTAAGTTTCAAAACTCAAATAAAGATGGGATCCTGTAACAGATAAGAATGTGACTTGGGGCCCATTTCAAAATTTTACATTAAATATGACTCCTGCTTTGTTAATTTACTAATCAGTAACACTTCTTAGTGTAAAATCAACAAGGCCACGCATGGAGATGCATGTCTGTAATCCCAGCACTCAGATGGTTGCTGTGAGTTCCAGGCCAGCCTGGGCTACAGTGATTCAAGGCCAGCTAGAACTACATAGTGAGACCTGTCTTAAAAAAACAAAAAAGAAAAAACAAAGAGAGATAAGTAACAAAATACTTTAACTTCACCTTAAAAATCAACTCAATGAGCCGGGCGCGGTGGCGCACGCCTTTAATCCCAGCACTTGAGAGGATGAGGTAGGAGGAGTGTTGAGAGTTCCAGGCCGGCCTGGGCTACATAGTGTGATCCTGCCTCAAAAACTAGGGCTGGGAGTTTGGCTCAGAGGCTTAAGCACCTGTCTGGCAGGTGTGAGGTTGTGAGTTCGATCCCTGGTGCCACCAAAAAAAAAAAAAAAAAAAAATCAACTTGATGATTTGTTCGTTAAATCTAAACTGTCCTAACTTAACTATCACTGAACATTTCTTGACTGAGTAAACCTTGGGGCTACACACAGAAGATTACTATTATGTCTCTTTAAAAAAAGCTCCTACAAATTACATATTTGCAAAGAACAAAGGGGAGCGTGAATGGCTTCTGAGTTGCTGTCTTACTGTATTTTCTACATTTGTAACAACTAGCAAACAAAATGTGGACCTTAAAATAAAAAGCTGACATTGGGAGGAAAAAGTTGACTTTGGTAATTACAATTTATCATAAATTTCCCAGAAATGATAAGCTCATTGCAAAAGAAGACTTTTCCATTCTACCATTAGATTCTCTTCTTGTTGGTTCTGTTCAGTGCCATCAGGGTTAGTCTTTCATGAACTATGTCACTCTTCTGCCCTAAAATTTTACTCTGATGGCACAATAAACGGCCCATTCCTCAGCATTATTTCTGACTTTCCACAGTATACCACAACATTCTCTTCAATCTCCTTCCCATGAGCACACCCTAACCACACCGACAATGTGCAAACCACATCAGAACCACTTATATTTGCTCCCCCTTGAAATACTCTTCCAACTTTCCCTACTTCCAAGAAAAAACAAGATACTTTCAGACTCAGCAACCCTGTTCAAAGATGTATTTTTCTCTGTGAAGGCACAGTACCCAAAACTCACTCTGTCAGAAATGATCCCTCTCCTGTCTATCAGAATGTAACTGAGTACCAATCGACCCTCAAGACTAGGCGAGCAGAAGTCAATGTCACTAGGCAGCACACACCTGCAAACCCAGTGCTTGGGAGGATAAGGAAGGCTCATCTGAGTTCCAGACCAGCATAAAATATGTAAGATGGCCCTGTCTCAAAACACAAACAAACAAACAATAAAAAAACCCAACATTGAACTTGTCTGCACACCCCAAATGCCCAATACTGTGGTGCATTCGATGCGTGGCAGCTAGGAGGAGGTATGTGCATGCTAAATGCAAAGGATGACTACTCAATTCAGCAAAACCACACAACTTCAGTATTCCAAAATTTTACGCAGCTGGGCGTGGTGGCGCACGCCTTTAATCCCAGCACTCGGGAGGCTGAGGTAGGAGGAGTGTTGTGAGTTCGAGACCGGCCTGAGCTACACAGTGCGACCCTGCCTCAAAAAACTAGGGCCGGGAGTTTGGCTCAGTGGCTTAAGCGCTTGTCTGGCAGGCGCGAGGTTGTGAATTCAATCCCTGGTGCCGCAAAAAAAAAAAAAAAAAAAAAAATTGTACACATCACCACTCCCTTGGCTACATCCACCTATCTACCCCTTTTGGCTACAAACCCCAATACTTCTCTTCCAACATTCTCTAACTTAGTAAATCAGCCCTTATGCAGCTGCTCAAACTTGAAATTTGGGCATCATCCTCAATTCCACCAGTGGCCTACCTCAAACCAACCACCAGCCTCTGTTCACCTGTCCCTCCAATGTTTCACCTCTTTCCGTGTCTGGTGTAAGCCCACCCTTGGAATCTTGACCTTCTCACTGCTCTCCCTGCCTACTTTTCCTGCTCTTTCCTAAACCACTCCTCAGTTTAATCATCTCAGGTACAATTCTGCTCCAGCAATAAGCGGCTGAAACGGACAGTGCCTGCTCTTAACTGCATTGCTGGCCCTGCACCATTAGCCCTCTCTGTAGTCCTGTCTCTAACAGTCCAGTTAGTTAAGTGGGGCACACAGGCTCCCTGAAAAGGTGTTACCCTGGGGTTCCACACCTCCTCTTCCTGCCCCAACCAGGCTCACTCTTATTCTATCTCCACCCAAGAGATCCACCACCCCACTCTGCACAAGACTTGTTCCCACATGAAACCTGTTCAGCGCCAAACTTCTCCCCTTCTCTATAATAAACTCCAGCAAGGAAAGAAGGAACTAGACTACTACAGTGCTCTCTGTACAGAGGATAAATCTCTGACACACAAAAATGTGGGCTCCACATAGGACAACTGCCCTCTTGTCAACTCTTCTAAACCAGCATTCTTCAAATTGTGCCTCAGCCAGGTGTGTTAGCACATACCTGTAATCCCAGCCCTCAGGAGACTGAGGCAGGAGGATTACTACAAATTCGAGGCCAGCTTGGGCCACACAGTGGGATTAAGGCCAGCCTGTACTGCATAGCAAGATTCTGTCTCCACCAAAAAAAAAAAGTCACCCATGCCAGCTCAAACTTTCAATTCTTCTGCTTCAACCTCTCAAGTAGCTGGGATCACAGGTCTGGGTCACCACGCCGAGCTTATTCTCAGGTTCTTATACCGTACTAAAACACTTAAATCTTTGGGTAGACAATGTAAAACCACGTTATCAAACTTGTACTACTCTCTCAACTTCATGTACTTGCCTTTCTATTTACCCATTCTATCTATACATCCACTTTGAAAAAACAAACCTATCACTACTTTCCTTGCGGTAGATTTACCAATAAAGCTTAAAAAGTTAACATTATTGATGAGTACACTATGCAGCAGCAAGCACTGTACTAATAAGGACCTAGGTTCTTCATTTGTTGTTGTTTTTTTTTTTGCAGCACCGGGGATTGAACTCCCAACCTTGAGCCTTGTCAGACAGGCGCTTAAGGCACTGAGCCAAACTCCCAGCCCTGGTTTTTTGAGGCAGGGTCGCACTGTGTAGGTCAGGCCAGCCTTGCACTCACGCTGTAGCCCAAGCCAGCCTCGAACTCATAACGCTCCTCCTACCTCACGAGTGCTGGGATTAAAGACATGCGCCACCATGCCCGTTCATTTGTTTTTGAGACAGCCTCCCTATGCAGTTCAGGCAGGCACGGTGATCCTCCTGCCTCAGCCTCACCTATAGGGCTGCACCACCATGCAAGAGAATTCTCATTTACTGCTCACCATAACCCATAAAGCGGGTATTACAGGTGAGAAAATTGAGACACAGGTTAATTGGCCCCAGGTTCACAGCTAACAAATGCAGATATGGGATAATTTGATTTTTTTTTTTTTTTTTTTTTTTTTTGAGGCAGGATCTCACTATGCAGTTCAGGCTGGCCTTGAACTCACTGGGCAGTCCAGACTGGCCTCGAACTCCCATGTGCCACCACGCCCTGCTATCCATTCTCTTAACCACTCACTTTTTTCACTTCTTTCTCAACAAAATTACTCCTAACTCCTAATTGCCATTTCAGTCATTTATTTTTAAAAGGAGCTACAACTAGACAAATTATAGCAGGCGTGGTGACACACACCTGTAACTCCAGTCACTTGGGAAGGAGGCAGGAGGACTGCTGTGAGTTTGAGATCAGCCTGGGCTACACAAAGTGAGTTCGAGGTCAGCCTGAATTGCAGTGAAACCCTGTCTCAAAAAGACAAAACATAAACAAAGACAAATTATATCCTAATTGCTAAAAGAAGCTTAATATCTTAATATTTATTCTCTTTTTTGAGAACTGAGCAATAATAAAATTTTCTATCACATAAAAAATTTGGTGCCAGGCGTGGTGGCACACACCTGTAATCCCAGCACTTCTGAGGCAGAAGGATCATTACAAGTTCAAGACCAGTCTAGGCTACAAAGTGAGCTCAGGATCAGCCTGAACTGCACAGCGAGACCCTGTCTCAAAAAGACCAACAAAACAAAACAAAACACTAAAATTAACTGAGAAATTCAATGTCTTAAGAATTTTACAGCCAGGCGTGGTGGCACACGCCTTTAATCCCAGCACTCGGGAGGCTGAGGTAGGAGGAACAGTGTGAGTTGAGGCCGGCTTGGGCTACAATGTGAGCACAAGACCAGCCTGAGCTACATAGTACGACCCTGCCTCGAAAAATCTAGGGCCAGGAGTTTGGCTCAGCTGCTTAAACCCTGCCTGGCAGGCACGAGGTTGAGGTTGTGAGTTTGATCCCCAGCGCCACACACACACACACACACACAAAATTTACAGCTGAGTGCCGTGTCCCACACCTGTAATCCCAGCACTTGGGAGGCTGAGGCAGGAGGATCGTTGTGAGTCCAGGACCAGCCTGGATGGGCTACAATGTGAGCTCAAGGTCTGCATGAACTGCATAGAGACCCTATCTCAAAAAAACAGGGCCAGGGATTTAGCTCAGTGGCCAAAGTGCCTGCCTGGCAGGCGCAAGGCTGTGAGTTCAATCCCCAGTGCCAAAAAAAGAACTTTACATTTAGTACTATTTGTTTCTCGCATCCATTAATTTTGCTAGTGTTTAACAAACTCAAAAAAATTCAACTTCGGAAACAAGGAAACTCTAAAATCTGAACAAACACAAAAGTCATCTTACTTTTCCATTAATTGTTGGGTGTATGAATTGGCACAACAGCTCTTGAATTGTTTGGGTAAATACACCAGGAAGGATTTTACACCCCCGTTTGTATCTGCAACATTCTTCCTACTCTTTTCCTCTTTCCCATTTAACTACTTTATACCTCCAGAGACACCACTACCCATTAGTTTTCAACTGTCATGATTTTCACAAAGATTTGGAAGAGGCAGAAAACCAAAGTAACTAAAAAATGCCCCAAGGCAACCCAGGAGAGAACCCCCACCCCACCTTCTACCCAACACACCAACAGATTTCCTAACTGGCAACAGAAGGTGAGCTTCTGCTGGAAAAGGGCACCCAAACATACACGACAGGGAAACCTCACTGACAGCCTTCTTGTGGTCCTACCAATGGATGTGTGAGGCCCTGAGAATAAAGACTTGCCAGAGAACTGGGGCACTTGGCAAAACGTTCTGCTAAACTAAAGTCAGGAATGCCTCACTAGACCAAGAGGTCATATCTTGAAGACTCCAGATGCAGAACTCTAAATATTCATGCCTAAAATTAAAATTAAACTTAAAGCACATGAAGAGGTGAACAGCAAGGTGACCTTCCATCAAAACATTCTGATTAGAATGGTAAGTCACTTAATTCACAATTCTGAGAAAGCAAAACTGGCATTTTTGCTGGGCGTGGTGGCACACGCCTTTAACCCCAGCACTTGGGAGGCTGAGGTAGGAGGAATGTTGTGAGATGGAGGCCGGCTTGGGCTACAACTCGAGCCCAAGATCAGCCTGAACTACATAGTGTGACCCTGCCTCAAAAAACTAGGGCCAGGAGTTTGGCTCAGTGGCTTAAGCGCCTGTCTGTCAGGTGCGAGGTTGTGAGTTCGATCCCTGGGGCCGCAAAAAAAAAAAAAAACAACACCTGGCATTTTCAAAATCCTTACTTCTGCCAGAGATTTAGCTCAGTGGCTTAAGTGTGAGGTTGTGAGTTCGATCCCTGGTAGCCCCCCCCCAAAAAGAAATTCCTTACTTCTCTAATGTATGAGTTAACCTAGTGGTCAAGATGTAGGTGTATTTTACATACCATCTGCCCTTTGCCATTAAAATGCAGGCAAGGAGGAGCAGACATAAACCCAAGCCACTCCTGATATATACAGTAAGACCACAGAAGACTCTTCACCCTACTTGCTTATGCCAGATCCTAAAACTGTCCTGCACAGAATCCGTTTCCAGAACCTGTTAAGTGTATACAGCATTTAAGTATTTTTTATCCTCTGTGCAGTACTGGGTACTGAACTCAGGGCATTTAATAAAGAACTAAACTGCCCAAGTTTTCACTTGTGATGCTCCTGCCTCAGTCTCCTGGAGTGCTAGGATTACAGGTGTGAGCCGCCACAGCCAGCTTAATTTTAAATTCTTACAAAGCAGTGACAGAACATGTTTCCTGAGCAATGAAGGCAACAGACCCTCATCTTTCTATTACACATACTGGAAACAGGTTTGAGAAATATTTCTAGAACTTATCTGATAGTAACTTTTCTAGGCAAATCAAAAAAAATTACAAATAGCTTCTATGGCCAGGTGTGGTAGCACAAGCCTATGACCCCAACACTTGCCTATAATCCTAGCACTTGGGAGGCTGATGCAGGTTTCCTAGACGTTTGAGACCAGCTTGGGCTACACACAGAGTTCAAGGCCAGCATAAACCACAAAGACACTGTCTCAAAAAAAAAAAGTCACTGTCAATCAGACAAAGTAGCTCACACCTGTAATCCCAGCACTCAGGAACCTGAGGCAGGAAAATCACCTTGAGTTTAAAGCCAGCCTGGACTACACAGTCAGCTCATTACATAGTGAGACTGTCTCAAAAAACCTAAATAAATAAGTCACTTTCATTCTGTGTCACTGCCCAATCTTAAAAAATCTCAAAGTTAGCCAGGTGTGATGGCACTTGCCAGTAATCCCAGGACTATGGAGACTGAGGCAGGAGGATCACTGAGTTAAGGCCAGCCTGGGCTACATAGTAAGTTCAGGGCCAGTATGAATTACACAGTGAGGCTCGCTCTCAAGGAAAAAAAAAAAACTTGAAAGCTGAAACTTAAGTACTCATTTATTTTGTAATGCTTTAGAATCTAAACACTGGATTTCAGTTTTCTTTCCTATAAAGGTAACACACTCAAACTCTCTTGGTAGATGCACTTACACTATAAAATTTGTAAACCAAAATCACTTTTTAAGTTTCTGGGCTGGGGATTTAGCTCAGTGCCGTAAGCACCTGCCTGGCAGGCGTGAAGTTGTGAGTTCGATCCCCAGAACCAAAAAAATTAAATTAAATTAAAATTAAAATAATAAAAAAGTTACTGGGGTTGCTGGGCACCCGCCTGCAATCCCAGCACTCTTGAGGCAAGAAAATCCTCTAGTTCAAGGCAAGCCTAAACTGCATACTGAGACCTTGCCTCAAAAAAAAAAAAAAAAAAAAAAAAGTTTCTGGGGTCTAGAATTTTTGGCTCATTTTAACCAGTTCTAGATAAAAAACCATAATCAAGTACCAAGTAACAACCTACTTTTATGTTTATAAAACATCCAAATGACAAGTCAAAATCAAAATGTAGAATCATAAATCTGAAATTTAAAGTTTTAAAAGTGAAGTTCCTCCATTAAAAGTTGACAGCAAACTTAACGTTACACACTGCAGGACGCAAAAACATCAAAGTAGTAATGGTGCCCAACATGAAGTTATAGAGTAAGAAAATCTTTATACACACCCCAAAACCCAGACTGGCTACAATTGAAAATTGTACGCCAAAGAATTCCTGGAGTAGAAACTCAATGAAAGGAGGGAAAAAAATTAATCCTCACTAATTTTTAAAACGTAACTAATACTAAAATAGATCCACTATTTATCATAAATTAATCCCACTGTTGAAGCATTTTTTTTTTACATTTACGGCTCATAATTATTCAAAGGTATTTCATGTAGCAAAAGGTTTTGGTTATTAACCAGGTGAGACACTACCTAAATGACTTAGTCAAAGTTATACAACGTAGCTGAGAGCGCAGATCAGATGGAATGCAGTGGTACACCTGATCAGATGTGTTGGAACACAGCTTGAAGACTAAGCTGCTCAAATAGGGCTCATCAATATAAAGAATATAAAGTTTGCCTTGGAACATTTGAAGTCATTAACTCAAATGAAAAACCCATTATCATGTTAGACAAAAATTTAAGAAACATCACAAAAATCTACAGAGGTATGTGTGTCTAAAGATGAGAATCTGAATAACAATATACAAGTGCAAAGGAATACAGGAAAATGTTTCTGAATTTTTGAAAAGAATTCCTGAAGCCTACAGAAACTTCAAAGCATAGACACGTATTAAAGTTCATGCACAGTCAATGTAGTCGGGTCCTTAGGTGAAACAACACTGCAGTATTCCTTCTTAATTTTTGCAGGTTAGCTAAAACTCTTGATTCCCTAAACATCCACTTTACAAAAGTCAAGAATTCCAAAGCATTTGTCATATCCTCCTATTTTCACCCTCTGAAATGAAGTTTAGAAACATGCTCTAGAAGTTCTCCACGAACTTAAAGGGTATGTTTAACTCCATTATGCACTCTCGCTGGCAGATGGAGGGATGACGTTGAGGCTGTTCTCAGGGAGTTAAAGAGATGCTCATAGTAAGGAGGAACATCTTGTGGACTGTCAGATGGCCAGCCATTCTTCCTCTTCATTACCCTAGCATGGCAAACAACTAAGACAGCACAAGAGAACGCCGGTGACCATCAGGACACCACCATTAAACCAACAGCAAGAAGGGAAAGAAGGAATGATGGAAGAGGTCTCCCTCAATTTCTCCTAACAAAGGGGCTGTCCACAACTGGGTGAAGAAAAGAATCCGGAGAACTATGAAACAGAAATCTTGAACTCCAAATATGTCCGAAAACTAAGGGGACAAAAACACTCACAAACACAAAATCTAACATACTTTCTAAACTTTTGAACAATCATTTCATGTTTCTCTCAACTTCTAATCTTGATTTCCAGGTACACACAAAAAAAAAAAAAAAAGAAAAAGAAAAAGATTTTTTTCCTCTCACATTAAAAAAAAAGAAGAAAGAAAAAGAAAAAAAGAATAAACTGCACAGAAAATGCCCCTGCTCCTAACTAAAAATCCAGAGTTTCAGACATTTTGGTCTCACACCAAATAACTGAGAAATGTGAAATGAACTGCGCTCCATATTGATTCTTAAAGCAAATAGGAGGGGGGAGGCTAAAAGCTGTAGGTAGGATAAAATAATTTTGTAAATTTCACATCAAACCTCAAATCCTGACTCTCAAAAGCATAAATTAAAAAAAAAATTCATACTACATTCCTCAGCAGAAAATCTTTCGCAAAGGTGCGAAAATCGCGAAAAGGAAAAGTGGGAAAGTAGAGGAACCCGAATTAAGTGCAATGAAGGAGAAAAGATCCGAAATTCTTCATTACCAACAACGACAAAAAAAAAATTAAAACTAAAATTGCATAAAAGCCCTTACACACAAATGCACTGGCATTTCTCAAATCACACTGCATGGAAGCAACAATAAAAGCCATTTCCATCCAGCAGCCACTTCCGAGCTCTAATTCCAGAACACACATCGACATGACATAGTGTTGCAACAAATGTATCGGGGCAAAGAAAATGGTTGGGCTGCTGGACGCTTTCGGCCAGCTCATTCAAACACCTTTAAAATTAACTACTGGGCAAGGAGCTAAGGAGAGAGAGAAAGAACGGAAAAAACCCCAGAAGAATAAAGGTGCAACGAGCAGAAAGGCTCCGGGGGTGCGGGGAAGGCCGGGGCTCCCATACTAACCTGTGCCATCGCTGGCCGACGCCGAGAGGGCCGGAGACGAGAGTTTAGGCCGCTTGGCTGAAGGCGGCCCCGGTTCCACCACATTCTCGGCCATTTTTAATTCTTTCGGAGATACAGGCGAGGAAAGCGAAAATTCTCAGGAAATCTCTTCTTCGGCCCGGGGTCCCCGCCCCGCTCCCCGGAGTGGGCTGGGGGGGCTCGGCCGACCCCGAGGGGGGTGGGGAAGTTCCTTTTTCTCTTCGCCGGGTCGAGGCGGCCGGAGAGGGATGCGGACCCGATCGGAAAAGGTAGGGACAAGTGCGAGGGGCCGGGCCCGAGCCAGGCCCGGAAGAGGACACAGCGACACCGACTCGCCGAGCGCGTCCGCCACGGCGAATTCCCGAGGACTCGCGGCTCTAGAGACGCCGTCCCCGGCCCGCCACGGCCGGCCCCTGCCCAGCCGAGGTCTCTCGGAGCTCCGCCGCCGCCATCAGCCTCTTCCTCCTCGGCACTGTCCTCCTCCTCCTCATCGCCACAAGGAGGCGGGGGCGAAAAGGGGGAGAGGAGGCGGCGACGACAGACACTCACCTCCTCCCGGTGCCCCCTCCCGGGCTTGCGCCCCCACCCTCCGCGCCCTGCTCTGCCGCCGCTCTCTGCGCCGCCGCCGCACCGGCCCTAATGGCCGCGCACAGCTCACCCGAGCCGAGGAGGGCGGGCGCCGCTGCCGCCGCCTCACATCGCGCGGCGGCCGGCAGAGGCGCGACGAGGACGCCGGGCGCTAAAGCTCGGCTGACCGAAAAGGCCGAGGGGCCGGGCCAAGCAGTGCCGACGCCAAGCCCACCAACGAGGCCTCGCTCAGGCGGCGGCGCAGGCAGCCTTCGCCCGCTTCTCCCGCAGAAAATTAATCAACAGGGCCGCGGCTCTGGCCCTCACCCCGGCGGCCAGGTGCCGGGACTGCCCGCCCCCCGAGGCTCGGCTCCGGGACGCCCTGGGCGCGGGCGAAGGCGCCGCGGGGCGCGGGGTTATGTAATGGTCTTCCCTAGGCGTCGACGTCGGTCGGGCTCCCGGGCCGCGGTGGGGGTGTGTGCGGGCGGCGGGCGGGGGCTAGGGGTCGCCTCGGCCCGTGCGGCCCGGGCCCCCGGCCACTGTCTCGGCCTCGGCCGCCGCGCTCCGGCCCGGCTCCTCGCCGCACTCCCTGGCTCCCGCAGTTCGCACTCCGCCCGGCGTCCCGCCTGCCCACTCTCGCCCGCTCCCTCTCGCCCTCTCTTGCTCCCCCCCAGCCTAGCACACAAACAAGATGGCGGCTGTTGTTTCTTCCCTCTGCCGAACCCTCCTTACAGGCTAGCGGTAGCGACGGCGGCCGGAAATGAGCCAAGGGGGGGGGGGTGAGAAGGGGGAGGGGCCGGGCCTCTGGGGGGAGGGGCGGGGGCGGGGCCTCACGCGAGCGGCTCACACAATGGGGGAAGCGGAGCCGGGGGCGGGGCCGCTTCCAATCACGGGATCCGCCCAAGGCCCCAACGCGGTTGGCGCTTCCGCAAACTCCCCCGGCGTCACTCGGTGGCTCCCTTTAAAGGGGAGGTTTTACAGCTGGGGGTCGGCGGAGGGGGGAGTCGGACTCGGAACCTATTTTCAGTCGGTAGACTTTTACCGGGGGAAAGTGCCTGGGCTGGGTCTCGGCGCAGAAGACCGGTGGGAGCGAAGTGACTGGGCCGGGGCGCTGCACGGGGAAGGCGCCAAGTCACGGCGCAGGTGGCTGGGCAACAGCGCCTGTGGGCGGCCCCGAACCCGGGCCTGCGGGCCGCGGGTCGCCCCGAACCCAGCTGAACCACCGGGCAAGGACTGTGTGCCGCCCGTGGTGTCGGGACGGAGATCCAGCACATCCTCGGCCTCCTGGAGGGAACGGCTCACGTCCCAGAGTCACGCTCATTTACGAGTTGTTTGCCTTTGCTTCGAATCGTCCAGTTGTTTTGGTCAACAAGCGCATATATCACTTTCATAATTAGAAAAATCGCAGCAGTGAAATGTTTTAGGACCAAACCCAAATCTGTTCCTTGCCCACCAAGTGCCCGCATGTCCTTGCCAGGGAGCCGCTTGCTCTAAATGTTTTCGTCAACACGCCTGAGTCCAGAAGACCTGTCAGGGTATTTTCACCCCAAAAGATCACTTTAGGTAGTGCCTTAAACATTAATACAAATAAGGGGAAAGGGCAAAAATATGAAGTCCTACAGGTAATGTAAAATATGAAAAAAGCAAAAATACACCGGTTGCGAGGGGGAATGACTGAAGATGTGGTTCCGGGTGGGACACGACAGGTTCAGAGCGCATCGTGGTGTCAGCCTGGCCTTGGGTCCGTTGGTGCTGGACAAGGTGGCGAGGCTGAAACTGGTCTCTCCAGAACCCCACAAAGCTTCATGGAGATGTTTAAAAGCTCAGGGGGCTGAACAGGAGGATTGCAAGTCCAAGACGTGCCTGGGCTCCATAGTAAAACCCTTTTTCTCCTGTTTCCTGTCTCATGCACCTTGCTCGGTATTTGCATGTTGCTGGGCTTACTGTTTTGTTTTTTGACATTGGGTTTCACTGCGTAGTTCGGGCTGGCCTTGAACTCACTGTGTAGCCCAGCGTGGTCTGGTGGGAGGCTGGGGAGTTCTTCAGGTTTTGTTGTTTCCTACATGAAGGGTGAGCATGAATAACTTCAGAAACTAGGCGAGAAGGACCTCTGAAACACCCCAAGGTTGCACTGTGTCCTGTGATGTCCTAGCCCTGTCACCCAAACTACAGCAGAAAAGCGAACACATTGGGGTCAATGGCTTTTTATCCTAAAGCTATCACAGGACTGATTGCCGTGTAGGGGTGAGGGCACTGTGGGCCTTCAGGAATGATTGCATTGTTTTTAATGGTGTAAAAGGAGGATGAAGGAACAAAACTTGGGAGTTTGGCAGCAATTTCCTTGCAAGAGGTTGCTCGCCCAGTTTTCCAAACACTCTGACTTTAGGAAAAAGATTTGCCTAAAGTTGTGTAGCAACTCCAGTTTGAGTCTAAGCAGTGTTTCAATAGATCCTCCTCCCCCAACCTGGTGAAAATATTGTGAAGCTGAGTGTGGTGGTGCATGCCTGAAACCCCAGCACTGAGAAGGCTGAGGCAAGAGGGTTATCTAGAGTTGAAGGCCAACCTGGTCTACATAGTGAGACCTTGTCTCCAATCAATCAAACCATAAAATACTGTGAGGCTACGTTTAAGAAGAAGGACACATAAGAAAAGTACCGTGAGGAAATGCCACAGTGAGACAGAGGCCACCAACTTGCCTAGGAAATGGGAAACCCAGATGCTTGGTGTTTCTTGCTGCGTTTGGAGTCCCTAGCCCTTTCTCTAAGATGCTTGGCTGAAGAGAACTGTGATGGAAGTTACTGAGGACATATGGATAACACAAAAGCAAACAAGGTGAAATCTGGTTTGGTTTTTTGTCTTTTGTTTTCTTAAGACAGGTGTCTCTATGCAGGTCAGATTGGACTTGAACTCACTATGTAGCTCAGGGTGACCCTGAACTCATGGTAATCCTCCTGCCTCAGCCTCCCAAGTACTGGGATTACAGGCATGTGCCACCACACCCAGCATGGGATTTAGGAAGATTTTTCACATTGACTCACCAGACTGGATCATATCTCACCTAATAAGATGAAATTTTAATTGGTGGGGGGACATGTACAGATTAAAGGTAAATCCATACAGAAGTTGTCTCCTGGCAGCTGGGGACTCAGGAGATGGCAGGGAAGACTGTAGCACTGAGTTCAGACAGGATGGAGTTCGAGTCTGGCTCTGCGGTTGAGTAACAGACTCATCATCTGTAAGGTAAGTTTCATTATTAGACCAACTTTATTGCAGGGCTGGGTGAAACTCAGTGACACAATACATGTTCAGCGTGCGCAAAGCCCTGGGACGCATCCCCAGCACAGGATGAGGAGCAAAGGAATCCCACGGCCCCATCCTGACCAGAGACCCCTCTAAACCCCACCCCCTTATGGCACTGTCACACCTGGTTACTGGTATCTTTATCAGCCCTGCTTCTTTTTCTTTTTTTGAGAGTCAGGGTCCTACTATGTAGTCCAGGCTGGCCTTGAACTTGCTGCTGTTCCTCCTGCCTCAGCCTCCCAATGCTGGGATTACAGGCCTGCACCACTATGCCCAACTCAGCCCTGCTATTGATATTGGGTCATATCATTCAGTCCTGCTACTCCCTGCGTGTCCCCAATCCTTGTCCTTGTCCTGCACAGACATCCTTGCCAGGTAGTCCCAACCCCCTTTCACTGAACTCCAGCCCCCCTGCCAAAAAAACCCCATAGCCTGTACCAAGCGGCTGGTCTGGTCTCCATTGCCAGAGCAGTCCCTCTCAGCTTTATTCTGAAATAACTCGTCCTGTGCGCTTGTACCGCTGTTTCTTCTCCTTTTTCCCTAATGGGGGGAGTGCAGCTACTTTACAGTAACGATTCAACACAATAAACACAATTACTCAGTTCATTCTTTACAGGTCATTTTTCTTTTTTTTTTTTTTTTTTTTTTTTTTTTTTTTTTTTTTTTTGTTTTTGTTTTGTTTTGTTTCGAGACAGAGTCTTGCTATTCAGGCTATTCAGGCTGGCCCTGAACTCACTATGTAGCACAGGCTAGCCTTGAATTTGAGGCAATCCTCCTGCCTCGGCCTCCTGAGTGCTGGGATTACAGGTGTGTGCCACCATGCAAGGTTTTGTGTTTTTGTGATGGTGTCTTACTGTGTTGCCCAGGCTGGCCTCAAACTCTCAACCCTGCAGCCTCAGCCTCTGAGCTCCCTGAGAAACACACTCATTTGTGAATAATGGAGGGGTTGGCACACAGTGAGAAAAAAGCGCCCTTCGGCTCCTAGCCTTTGGCTCTGAAGTGGAAAGGAGTGTGTCAATTAAAGGGTCAAGAGAAGGGGAAGATGCAACTGAGGGAGGATGTCGCTGTGTCCGATGCTGGCTTTTCCAGAGGCAGAGGCTCCCGCAGCTCCTTTCAAGCCGTCCTGTCCTCACCGCAAAGCCCAGGAGGAGAGAGGCATGGATAGTGGCTCAAGAGTAGGACAGCCAGGAGGCCAGAGATTCAGCTCAGCAGCATAAGCACCTGCCTGGCAAGCACGAGGTCGTGAGTTTGATCCCGGGTACCAAAAACAAAACAAAACAAACAGTAGGACAGGCAGGTGTGGTGGCACACGCCTGTGATTCCAGCTCCTGAGGCTGAGGCAGGATTGCTGCCCATTCAAGGCCAGCCTGGACTATATGATGAGACACTTTCTGAAAAAAAAAAAATCAAAAGTAAAGAAAAGAAAGCTGAAGACCTGGCTCTGTGTGAAGACCTTGTTTCAACCCCAGTACCACAAAAGGAAAAAAATTGAAAAGTCCCCAGAGTTGATAGGAGACACAGTAGCCAAGTGTGCACAGCATGATGGTCTTCCCTGCAGCTCTGTGATCGCCTCTCTTCCACCCAGGCCACGAAACGGGGAACCAAGTACTCACTTGCAGGTGAGTGGTTCAAATCCCAATAAATCTGTGCATGTGATTCTACGCAGTTCTGACACCCGGGTTAGCAAGTTCCCAGTGGGGCGTGGGCCCCAGGCCGTGCCAGGCCGAGGGGCGGAGCTCGGGAGGCAGTGACTACTGAGGGCCAGAACGCTGCGTTCCGAAATGGCTCAGATGGGGAATTTGATGTCTATTTTACCTTACTGTGTTTAAAATTTTCAGTGATTAAATGGTAAATTGTATGTAATCACTATGGCATCACAATGAAAAAATCAAACAATGAAATGGCCTTAGGATACTGGGACGTTCTGAGGTTACTTAACATTGAGTCCACACAAATTACTATAGCATGATAGCCATATATTGCTAAGCTTGAAAAGAAAACGC
>RJWM01029539.1:0-24368 GCA_004363535.1 Dasyprocta punctata
TGCCTGCCTGTCTACCTGTCTATCTGCCTGCCTATCTGCCTGTCTGTCTGCCTGTTGCCTGCCTGCCTGCCTGTCTGTCTGTCTGCCACCGACACTGTGTGATTTTGTCCTGCAGGGTTGCCTGCTGCTCGATTGCTCCCATTTTGGGTCCTGCTTGCTGTCTGCTTGCCCGGGCCGTCAGTCCTTGGGTCCTAGAATGGGTCCTGGGCAGCAGTCCTGGCCTCCTCCCTGGGACCCCTGGCTGGGCAGTTCCACAGTGGGTGGTGACCGCTGCCACCAGGCACCAGGCTCTCCCACGCCGGGTCGCACGCCTCCCTTTCACGGTGTCAGACCTGAGCCCCACAGGCTGTAGCCGCCCAGCCCAGGCGCTGTGCCGACTGGAGGAACACGCGTGGCGAGCGTGACGAGTCATTCCTGGCACAAAGCAGTGCCAGGCCTGTGGCTTCCTGGGGGTGAGGGGTGCGGCAGCTCTTCCCGCAAGGGCAACGTGGGCGCTGCTCATCGACCTCTCTGTGCTCGGTGTGCACCTTGGCAGACGACAGCTGCTTAATAAATGTCTGCAGACAGAGTAGGCAGCCGTCGTGCCCCTACCGCCGCCGCCGCCGCTGCCGCCGCCGAAAACACGACTCACTCTACACATCAGAAGGCTGCACAGAGTGGGAGCCCCGTCTCTGCTCTGCTTCCAGGTGAGGCCGAGTCCGGGAGCTCAGACAGCCAAGCGGGGCTCGATTTCTCGCTCTCGTCTCCCTCCTCTCCTTACCTCTGGCTCAGCTCTTCCCGTGCAGGGAGCAGAAAAGTCTTGACACTGTAGTTTTACTTTTATTTTTACTTTTTTGTTTATTAATTATTATTATTATTTGTCTTTTTGAGACAAATACAGTTCAGGCTGGACCTAAGTTCACTTTGTGGTCCAGGCTGGTCTTGAACTTGCAACAATCCTCCTGCCTCAGCCTCATGCCTGGCTTTTTTTTTGTTTTGTTTTGTTTTTTGAGACAGGGTCACACTATGTAGTTCAGGCTGGCCTTGAACTCACTATGTATTCCAGGGTGGCCTTAAACTTGTGCCATCGTCCTGCCTCTGCCCCCTGAATGCTGGGATTACAGGTGTGCACCGCCATTCTTAGTTTGAGACTGTATTTTAAAAACTAGTTTATGATCACAGCTGGAGGGAAGGGTTCTCCCAGTATCCATGGAATAAATCTCCAGGCATGGAAGCGAAGGCAGGTGTGGGCCGTGGGCCTTTTCTAGTGGTCTCTTACAACCAGCCCTCTTAAAACCAAATTGAGTATGTGGCTTCCTGCAGAAAAGGGGGTTCATTGTGGGGTTCATTACTGGAAGGAGGTGGGGGGCGGGTGTTGGATGACATGAAAAGCTCTTGCTCCAGGGCTGGGCTCTGCAAAGTCGCATGCCTCGACCGTGGCCAGTAAAACAGGGGGTCTCATGCTGGAGGGGCTGCGGGCAGGAGGCCTGTTTGCCCCAGATGCCGGTGGGGCTGGGCTTGCTGTGACAGTGGGAAGCGGCAGCCTCCTTGTCCCCAGGCGTGCGGGGTGCCAGTCCTGAGGGCCACTGTGGGTGGGGGGAGGAGTTCTGGAAGCATCCGCTGGGTGGGGGGGAGTCAGCGCTCCGAGGCAGAAGCCGCCCTAATTGATGCCAGCTGTCGTGTTTTCCATGGCACCAAGCAGAACTGAGACTTATGTTTTACAGTTTACTAGCAGAGTTCATGAGCTTTTGACGACACAGTCATATTTCTGGAACTTACACAATGTTTCGCCTGTGGGAGGCCTTGCCCCATCCTCCAGTCTGGGAAGAAAGGCTTTGCTGCACAGTCAGGGTCCCGAGGTGTGCAGGTCGTACTGGTGTGAAACACATCCCATTCCCCACAGCAGCCCAGCACGGCTACTCCAGGGCTCCCAAATCCTCATGGGCAGGGGGAGAAGGCTGGGCGTCACGTGAGGGCCTGGTAAGGGACTTGCCACATTTGTCCTGCTGATGGCCTGTGTCTCAGGGACCAGCCCAGAGGGAGGGGTCCTCAAGCATTTGTTGGTTTTCTTCCTACTTCAGCCAGTTGGATTTTGATTTGGGTGGGAGGGTGGGTAGATAGAGGGATGGATGGATAGAGGGATGGAGGGATGGATAGATAGAGGGATGGATGGAGGGATGGATAGATGGATGGATGGATGAATGAATGGATGGAGGGATGGATAGACAGAAGGATGAAGGGACAGAGGGATGGATAGAAGGATGGAGGGACAGAGGGATAGATACAGAGATGGATGGGCCCCTGGAGACGCCCTGGCTGTGCTCCAAAGGGCTGGGGGAAAAGAGAGAAGGAAGGGGAAGGTCTGGCGGTAGGAGGCTGTGGGTTTGAGTACGAGGGACTGAGTGTGTGTACACAGGCTGGCACATGCTTGTGCATGTGTATGTGAGGGCTGTGTGTGAGCACGAGGCCCTGCGTGTGCACGCGTACCTGTGTGAGGGGTGCCTGCGTCTGTGCCCACCTGGCCTGTGCATTGCAGGTGCAGGGCTGTGTCTCTGCAGCGCGTGTGTGCCCGCGCCTGTGCGAGTGTGTGCAGGAGAAGGTTCCCCTGAGCTCGGGGCTGGGTGTGCTGTGTCTTGGGGCCGTGGTCCCCTCTTCAGCAGAGTCTGGTCTGCACTGAATGTAAACTCCCTTGGGGGCTCAGATCCTTTACACAGGAGTAATCGGAATTCCGTGCGTGGCACCGGCAGTCGGGAGGGGCCGCCGAGCTTCCTGCAGACAAGGAGCCACGAGGCACTGGGCCAAAAGACCGCCAGCTCCGGGGAGACTGCACCCTGACTCAGTTTCCCTTAGATGGCTTGGCGTGGCCAGGCATGGGGTCTCAGCCAAGATGCCCACCAGGTGCAGGCGCCTTCGTCTTCCTTCCCTGCCCTCTAACGGGTTCCTCTTGCTGAGGGGCCAAGGCAGGGGCCCCCACAGCGTCCAGCACGCACACCCCCTCCTTGTCGGGGGGCTGCCACTGCCAGCCCTGTGCTGCAGGGAAGAAGCCGAAGCACAGCGAGTTGAAGTCTGGCACCCAGGGTCACACAGGTGCCAGCAGGAGAGCATGGATTTGGGCCTGGGGTCCAGCAGAGCTGGGAAAACAGAGGGAGGAGCAGGCTGACGCCGAGAGGTGACAGGCGGTTCCCATCTGGGCAGTGGGGCCCCACAGCGGGGCCCTCCGTCGCCCATGGCCCATACAGCAAGCGGCCTCAGCAGACTGTTCCCTCCTTGCCCCTGGCACAGGGTCCTGGCCCCCACTGTCGATGGGGAGGACTCCTCCCCGCGAAGCCAAGGGCGGCTGTGGAAAGAATGACGACGTAAAGAACGACGGCATTTTGCTCCGTAAGTTGTTTATGTTTCGGGTCTCTCCTATCAGACAGACCGTGAAGGGATCCGGGGAGAGGGGCGGAGGGCAGCGAGTGAGAATGTCAGGATGTGATACGCGTATCGAAGCCTCCAGCCCAGTGTAAACACTGCGATGCAATCATGTGCCGATAAACAAAAATAAAGTTCTTGAGACACGTGGTGGAAAAAAGGAAGAATCTTCCAGCCCTCCTGGGCCCAGGGTGGAGCAGCCCCCATCCCGGAGCTGGCCCCTGTTCCTCCGACCTCCCCTGAGGCCACTTGCCCGCTCCCCACCTCTTCAGGCCCCAGGAAATCCTACTGATCTGTCCAAACCCCGCTGTGTCCCCAAGAACCACGGGGCGCACAGGCTGCTATGGTCCTTCCTGCAATGAGCGGGGAACTGGGGCATGGGGAGACTGTTACCCCGGGCCGCCCTCTGTCCTGCCACTCTGGCATCCCGCGCCCTGAGTCCACATTTTGCCCCCACCACTGTGTCTGAAGGCACAAGCGTGGGGGCATCTCAGGGGCAGCAGGGAGACAATTTGGGGGTGGTGCAAGAGCAGGGTGGAGGGGACAGGCCCAGGACAGCAGCCGCTTCGGAGGTCCCAGGTGAAAGGAAAGGGCTCTCAGCCTCGGGGAGGGGTCACCCAGGGCACACGTGGGCCGTGGAATCTGGGGGCGGAGGGCGATCGCCACGTGAGCGGCCGGTGGCAGGTGGAGCAGCCACACAGCGCCCTCCGCCCGGCCGGGCCTCTTCTGACTCAGGAACAGGATCCTTAGCTGTAGCAGCTCCTGCGCGTGGAGCTGGGGATGTCCAAGGAGGCCGGCAGGACCGTCCCGGTTCACGGAGAAGGGAAACTGAGGCCGGCAGGATCGTGGCTGCTTGTCCTTGTCCTTTTCATTCGGAACGTGGGTGGGTGTGTCAGGGTCTCCCCAGGCCGAGCTTCCTGTTTCACCCTGTACCCCCCCACCCCACCCCACCCCATGTGCATCCCCACTGCCTGGCCAGTCCCCAGCAGCTCGGGCGCTCTGGGCTGATCTGGGCCGACTCCACTCACCCAGAACGCAGACAGAACAACAGTGCTCGCCCTATGGCTGGAGGCTCAGGGGCCCTCGACCGGGCTCAGGAAGTGGTTTACACACACCCCTCCCTGAGTCTGTGCGCTGTCCCCAAGGCAGGTCAGGGGCGGCCAGCGAGCCAATACCAAAGTCCCCAGGCCTTCCCAGTGGTCACCTCTGGACGCCTCTTCCTTCACAGAAGTGTGCAGGACAAGGTCTGGGACTGCGGGATTGGCGTGATGCCCCCGCTCTCTGCAGGAAGTGCCACCCTCAGAGCTTTGGGCACAGCCAGGGAAACACATGTAGCCTTTGGGACTTGGGCGGGACCCCATCCGGCAGCCACACAGAGAATCAGGGGCCCCGTGGCCTGGTGGACTCCTGTTTCTGCCTCTCGTTAGCTGGATCACGGGACCTCTTTGCTTCAATGTTCCCATCTGCAAAATGGGAATTACAACCTGGTCTTCTCGGAGAGTTGCTGGGAAGATAAACTGAGGGAGCCCCTGGGTGGTGCTGTTTGGCGGGGCTGGCATTGGAGGGCGCCACATATCACCCTCCCTGGAGCCAGTGCCTCCCAGGCCATCTGTGCCACCCTGGATCAGAAGGGAGCCAGGTCTCGGGCACTGTGGACACGTCCGCTCAGAGGACCTGACGCTGGACGGCAAGAACCCTGAGGGTCCGCTGAGGAGCTGGGCCTGAGTCTCTCGGCTTTTCCTCCTGGGCGGGAGGTGGGGGTGGGACGGACAGGATGAGCGGGTTCTGCTTTTTATGCAAAATTATGAAATATTTCAAACATACAGAGAAGTACAGAGGAAAACAGAACCACATCCACACCCACTGCTCAGATCCAGCGCAGAGCAGCATTAGGCTTTGGTTTTCGAACATGAAATAAACATTAGATTTGGCCCGGCTCCCCTGCTCCCCGTGAGACACCTCGGGAGGCTGCTTCCGGGCCCGCTCGCGGTGTCACGTTCTCGCTGTGTCTACGTGTGCGTGTCCGTGCATATGTTTTAGGTTATTTGCGTCCTTTTCACAAACATGGTATCATGTTGTCCGTCTCCTTGGGCAAACTTGCTTTCCCACTCCACATAATTTCCTTTTATTGTGGAAACATTCGCACAACATAAAACGAGCCATCTTGAAGCGCACGCTTGGGTGGCGCTCAGTGCTTCCCTGGGGCTGTGCAGCCACCCCTCTGGCTGGCTGGCAAACACTGTCACCCCCGAAGGAGACCTCACATCCAGGCAGCACGCCCAGTCCCTGGCCCTCCTCTGGGGACCACCTCTGTTTTCTGTCCCCCATTCACCTCTTCTGGACTCTCCTACTACAAATGGAGGTGAATGACCCCCAGATGGAGGGACCCCGGCTCAGCCATGCATTGGGGTGCAGGTTTGCTGGACGGGCCCAGGACTCTTCCCAACTGTGCCCCACCTTCTGTCACCCTGGTGTTCTCCAGAGGTTGGGTTGGTCCTTGTACTCCTACATAGCAGACCACCCAGAACTTCGTGATGAAAATACCCATTCGATGATTTCTCCTGCTTCTGTGGCTTGACTGGGCTCAGTGGGGCAGTTCTTCTGCTGGCCTCATGTGGTCAGCAGCAGCTAGGGAGGGAGGCTCAGAGGGTGCAGCACCCAGGCCACTCTGGGGTCACCCTACAGAGTAGCTGACTACAGCCATTAGGGTGCAGCAGCGACCTGACTGGCTTTGGGACCTGCTGGGAGTTGGTGGAGCACAGCGGTGGGCATGTTGGGGTGAGTTGTGGAGGCGTGGCCTCACATCTGTCTTTTGTCCCCACCCCTTCCTCTCTGGCGCTGTTCCCATCTCTGCTTCCCAGTCATCCTGAACTAAGCAGCTTTGCTCTACTGTACCCCGCCGCCATGATGCTTCTGGCATGGAGCCAGCTGCCCATGGACTGAATCTCTTTAAAACATGAGCTAGGCTAAACCTCTCCTCCTTTACGCTGTACTTGTCAGATGTCACATTCAGCAGTGGGAAAGCTGAAAGTACAGCGGCCTCTCGCACGGTGGTTCCAGTCTCCAAAAGCAGGTGAGTGGAAGTGGCCAGGCCTGCTATGGCCAAGACCCGATGCCCAGACTGCCCCCTCCCAGGCAGAAGTGAGTTCAGGGCCGCCTGTGACTTCCACCAAGTGCGCAGTGCTGGGGAGCTGCTGCTACTGCTTGCTTTCCTTGGTTCTTCGGGAAGGTGGGTGAGCTTCACGACAACGCCTGCAATTGAGTGCCTTCAAACCACAGGAATGTGTTCTCTTACAGTTCTGGGGTCCCAAGTCAGAAGGGGTCTCCTTGGACTAAAGTCAAGGTGCCTGCCAGGCTGTGCCCTTCTGAGGATCCTTGGGGTACAGGGATTCTTCTTTTCTTTTTTCCTTTTCCAGAGTTTGAGGACCCCAGGTCTTGGCTGGTGGCCGCTTCCTCCATCTTCAAAGCCAACAATGGGACCACTACCTAGTCCTCTTTCCTTGGACCTCCCACCTCCCTCTTACGGGGACCCAGGGGGTGATCCCTGGTAGCCCGGGGTCTTCTCCCTATGCCAAAGTCACAGGCAGGTCCCTTTTGCTGTGTAAGGTGACATACTTTTCACTTTGGGAAACCAGGGTGTGGACATCTTTGGGAGATGTAGCTGTCTTTGGTGGCCATAGGAGGCAGGGGGCCCTGGGAGTTTGGGAGTCACCATATTTTCCAGTTTTGCTCTCTGGCCCTCTCTGTTGTGCTGGAGACGTTCACTGCACAGACTCTGCCAGCTCCGTGTGCCCATGCAGGCTCCCGGCATCAGCTCTGAGAGCCGCCAGGGCGGTGACGGGACAGAGCACTGGGGGGGAGTGAGCAGTGCCATCTGCAGAGGTGCAGCAGCATGACAAGGTGTCTCATACCTCGCTCTCTCCCAGCCCCAGCTGTGCCTCCCGGGGCTGCCACTGGCCAGGGCCCTGCAGAGCCCACAGAGTACGGCCTGTGGATGGGAACTTCGGGGTCTTGGGGGCCACAGCAGTGGTGGCGAACAGATGGCATGCCTGTTACTTGTTTTTCTTTTAAGACAAAAGATGTCAATGTATGAGTCGCTTTTTTCTGAACTGAACCTTCATGGCTCAGGCCAAAGGGCAGTGTCGGCACTCTGTGATGAAGAAGTGGGCTTTGGGTGCAGTGTGGGCATTCGGCTCTAAAAAGCAAACAACCCACGATGTCCAGTTGCCCAGAGTGTCAGGTAAACAGCCAAGGAAGCATAATTTAGCTGTAGCAGAGCCCATGCAGTGACACACTTACGCTCAAAAGTCCTGAGTGTGTACACCTGAAGCTCGCGTGGACCTGCGTCTCCCAGCACCCCTCCTCCACTCCCCTTTTCCACTGCAGCCCCCCATCCCCTGGGCACCCCCGGCTCCCGCCTGGCACTCCTGCTTGCCACCGCCACAGTTTCAGCTGCTTTTAGTTGTATTTTTCTGTCATAAGAGCAATACATGTTCACTACAGAAAAATCGCAGGCTATGGATAAGCAGTAAGAAAGAAGCAAGAAAACACTCATAATCCACCCACGCAGTGCCGACTGTGACTCCTGCGGGTGGATTTTTCCAGAGCTCTCTGTGCGTGCGCGCGCGTGTGTGTGTGTGTGTGTATGTGTATGTGTGTGTGCGCATCTTGGTGGATCTTTAGAAAACAGCCCGCACAATCAGCACCCCGTTCAGACCCCTCTCCTGGGGGAGGAAGGACGCTCACTGGGGGCCTGCTGGGCTTCAGCCCCCTGCAAAGGGAGGGGCAGGGAGGCTGTGGGCAAAGATGCCAGCTAACCCGGGGCGCCACGGCGAAGCCCCACAGGCCAGGCCTTGAACAGCCCACGTTAATTTCCCTGCCACCGGAGGGGCTCCCTGGCTTGAAGGTGGGCCGCTCACTTGTCCTTAGACAGCCTTTCCCTTCCTGGGTCTGGGTCCTGACCTGTTCCTTCAGGATACCGGCAGACTGGATGGGGGCCCACCCTAATGACCCCATTTTAATTTAATCACCTCTTTACCTTATTTCCAAATATGGTCATATGCGGAGGAACTGGAGGTGAGAACTTTAATAGCTAAGGTGGAAGGACAGAGCTCCGCCCCAAGCACCGCAAAGGTGGTGAGCCTGGAGCCTGCTTCCAGCACACGGACTGCTGTCACATCCGTCTCAGTGGAGCCTCAGGGTGCCTGACCGGCATGCCCCTGCCACCCCCCTGGCCCTGGAGCCAACACTGACGTCACTTCCTCCTGTCCTCACCGCCTGGAGTGGTGCCTCTCCTTCTTTGCCTGCTGGTTGGGTTATTCCTTCCGGGTAAAGTCCAGGGAGAGCTGCTGGACCATAGGGGACGCCACCTGCCCAGAAGCACCCCAGCGGCAGGCAGCGGATGGATGGACGCCCACTGCGCCCCAGGCCTCTGAGGCTCCACCCCTCTGGGCTCCTGCCCCACTGTCTTGTCTGAAGCTGGGGTCCCCACAGGCTCAGCAGAGATGCCAGACTGGCTTCTCCACCTCTGCCCGCTGGCCCCGCTCTCCGGCTCTCCGCCGAGCCCCTGCCACCCTCTGGCTCTCCGGTGTCCAGGGTGTTGCCATGGCTCCCACCAAGGACGTCCTTTCTGCCTCGTCTTCCTGCAGAGGGGCAAATGCAGCCTTTTCCATGAACCCACTCGCTCTCTGTGCGTCCTCTCTCTCCCTGCCAAGGCTGAACCGTACCGCCTCTGCTTGGGCCTTGGGCGCAGGTGACGGTGACACAATAGTGGGGCGCTCACCTCCTCCTGGCCTCGGAGCCCAGCACCCCTGGGGGACAAAGCCGAATTCCTCACGCTCAGCTGCCAGGATGGGACCAGACACAGGTCACACAGGTCAGACCTGCTCAGAGGACACTGCTGGCGAGGAGCCCGAGAAGTGTGTGCGGGTGTGTGGGGCACGATCCCCACTATCTAGAAGGTGACGTGTTTCCTAACAGCTTTGATCTTGCAGAGAAAGACATGTCACATCAGCCACCTGGTCACACACACACAGTCACACACACACAGAAACCAACGTGGCCGGAAGCTGGTTCCCTAGGTGAAATATACACAAGTATTTTTATTGTATTTATTCTACTTCGCTCCTTCAAAATGCTTGACTTGCTGAGATAAATTGATTTCATGACTCACCTCTGGGCCCTGATTTGCAGTGTGAGAAATCTTGCTCTCATCGAGGATTTTGTTTTCTGCTCTATGTTCTGTATTTGAAATTTAATAATGATGATGGATTTATGTGTTATGTGTTTTTCACTTAAAGAAGAGCGGGAGAACTGGGAAAATACAAAACAGTAATCAGATTGCCTGTTTAAGGTAGTGACCCGGCGGCAAAGCTGACATCTTTGAAGCCTCGCCTGTGTCACCCAAGGGTGTGTAGGCCTGACTTCGTTCACAGTAAGGGACACCCCTGACATACGAGTGTCCACCCCAACAAGGTCCTGGCCTCCTTCGGATCAGGGATCACAATAAACTCGTAACTGGCAGGGAAGCCAGGGGCGCGGGAAGAGGCGCAGGCCTGTTCTGAGGACAGGCGCTCACACTGGGGAGGGGGAAGAGAAGGTGGGCGTCCTGGGAGGCCACCTTGGGTTGATTTTAGTCTCTTCTGGTGTTTTTGGCAGGAGCACGGGTTACTTCTGCAAGAGGGGGAGATTTCCAAAGAAAGGAGACAAAAAGGAAGAAGGAAGAAACAAGAAAAGAGGGAAAACAAAGGAAAAGAGGAAGGGGAAGAACGGAAGCAGGGAAGGAGGAAGAAATAAAAATAAAGGGTGTGTGTGTGTGTGGAGGAGCGGGTCCCCCGGGCGTGGGGTGGCAGTGGCCACAGGTCCAGTGTCGCGCGTGCAGCTCGCTCCGGACAGCGCAGGCCGCGGCGGGTGAAGTCGCTGCACGTGCCCTGGGACCTCAGGACGGCTGCGGGGCGGGGACGAGCAGCCCAGCGCGCTCTTTCCGCTGTCCCGGGCGCCCCCCGTCGCCAAGACCCTGCCGGGCCAGTGGCACCGGCGCTGCGCGGCTCCCGGCGGCGGCGTCCTGCTTTCCCCCCATTCTTCCTGGAGGTGGGTGGGGGTTCGGGATGCGAACTGCGGGAGGTGGTGGTGGGGGCGGGGAGGAGATGCAGAAATACCATCTGTACCGATTTTCCTTAAAAGTTATTTTTCAATTGAAATACTTTTAAAGCAAAAGAGAAAGAAAAGAAAAAAAAAAGGAATTTGAAAAGATCCCAAATTTAGGGTGTCAGTCTCAAAAGTTTTCAGGGAGGAGCAGCGTGGGGGCTGGGGCAGAGCCGGGGGCGAAACTGGCTGCACCCAGGCCTCCTCCGCCCGCCCGCCCGCGGCGCCCCACTCTCCACGCACCCCAGGTACATGCGCGCCACCCCGGGGCGCACCGACCCTGCCCCACCCCGAGACCCAGACAGCCCTGGCCTCGAGATCCGCAGACGCTTAGCTCTTCTCTGGGTCCTCGCCCCTCCCTTTTGGTTTCCAGGTGTCGCTGGTGAAGGCAGGCGCAGCTGCTGATCCTGTGCCCCGCGTCGCCCTACCTCTGCGTACTGCGGGGGACAGCGCAGAGGCGGGCAGCGCGTTGGGTGCTTGGGGAGGGACGCGGGCGGATGTGTGTCCAGCGCCGACCCCCCACACCGTCCCGCGAGGGCCGGTCCCTCCCCTGTCCGCCCATCCACCAGCCCCCCTTTTCTGCTTTCCACCCGTGAGCGACATGGAGTGGTGGCGAGCTTTGGCTCGAGCTGGGGGAGGAGAAGAGGGGGCGTCCCGGGCGGGGGCGCACTGAGCAGCACCCCCGGCCCTGCTGCGCGGACCCCAGCGGCGAGGCAGGGGGTGGCACGCTAGGTCTGCAGGTACCGAGGCGTCAGGTGCGCAGCGCTGCCCACGTGGGCGGGCGCAGCTCCACGAGGTTCAAAGACCCCCGTATCCCTCCACGCCACCCTCCCCCAAGGCGCCGAGAAGTTGGACGTGCGCGCCGCCGCTGGAGCTGCCCGCGTGTGTGCGTGAGTGGGCGCGCGCAGCCTCAAGTGAGAACCTCCCTGTCTCTGCCGCCTCGTTCCAGGACCTCGCAGGCCCGCGCTCCCTGCTCCTCGGCCGCCCCCAAGTTCCCCGCCCAGGTGTGTGCGTGCGCGCGCGTGTAGGAGCGCGCCCCGGCCTACAGCACACCTTCTTCCCGCCCCATCCACCTCCAGGGCCCCCGCCTCGGGCTGCTCCCGCCCCGCCCCCGCCCCCTCCCCCGCCCCAGGGTCCCCTGCGGACTTGACGGAAGGATTTGTGTTTCACTCCTGCAGCTTTTCAGAGCCAGCAGGAGATAAAGGGAATCCTAAAGCAGTTTACTTTAAGCCTTTATTATTGTAGCTTAAACGAAGTTTATGTACAGGGAATGTTACCAGCAGTACCCTCGCCGAGTGGCCTTTGAAATCAGGGGCCTCCACTCCGGACCTGCAGTCGACAGCTCTGCCCAGGTGTCCTGGCCTCGGTGTCCCAGGCCCTCTCCTCCTCTCCCTTTCTCCGGACTCTCTCACGGGAACCCGGTCCCCCAGGGAGTCCTAACCTCTTCCGTCTCCCCGGGGGCTGCGAACCTCGCCAGTGCCTCTCAAACCGTCTTCCGTTCCGGAGGCGACCCCCCCCTTTTCCCTCCCCCCTCCCGCCTCACTGACCGTGGTCTCCTATCCAAGTCCAGAGCACTCTTCCTCCTCTCGCTTTCGGCACCAATTCGAGCCCTCCTGCAATTTCGGAACCGGCTCGTGGTCAAGACCAGTTAGAGACGGTTCGTCATCAGCAGGAGGGCTCGTGCGCGCCCAAAACAAGGGGGAAGACTACCCTGCCCCCCTTTCTCTCCCCCCTCCCCAGCTCAGAGACAAGAAATAAACACAAAGGCAGCAGGACTCCCTGCGCGCGACAGGTGGGTGCCAGGCAACTAGCGCAGCCTAGAGCTGCTGGAACCCAGCTGCGCTCCCGGCGCGCGGGCGTGGCCAAGGTGTCTGCATTGCGAGCTGCGCGCACAGCGCACTGGGCTGGCCCGAGGCGCGCTGGGGAGCAGGTGTACAGGAGTGGCGCGGGGGGCGGGGGAGGCCTGGGGGCGCACAGGCGTGGGTGTGTGCGCGCTGCTTCAGGGCTCCCAACGGGAGTTCAAGCCAGCGGGCAGGTACAAGTGAGAGTCCCACCGTCCCTCGGAGGCTAGTCTTTAGTGGCTGAGTGCCAGACCCAGCTGGAGAGTCATGGCTCAGTGCATCTTTGTCCTTGGGCCTCACCATGCCCAACTTCGCTGGTGGCGCTTGCACTGGGGCTTCGAAAGCCCGAAGGCCCAGCCCGCCGAGTCCAGGCAATTGTCCATCCGTTGTTTACAACCGGCCAGGCCGAGGGCCGTGCAGCTGCTCATCGTAGCGCTCCAGCCAGGTGCGCAGCTCAGAGACCTGGTAGCCGTCTGGGCCTCGGCCGCCCTGGTACATGATGGTGCCGCTCTGGATGACATAGAGGCGTTCAAAGTAGGCGCCGTAGGCCGAGCTGCTGGAATTGGCCATGGTGTCCAGGACCAGAGAGCAGCCAGGTGCGCCTCGCTGCAGCACCCGGGCGGCGCTGACCCGGTCCTCCAGGCTCCGGTGCTGTGGGATGATGTAGGGGGAGTCTGTGGTGACCCAGCCGTCGGAAGGGTGGGCCTCCTCGATGTAGATGATGAGGAAATCAACATCGCGCTGGTACTTGGTGACCAGGCGCTGGAAGGCGCTCATGCGCGCCATGAACGGTGGTCAGGTGCAGCTGCCGAAATTGAGCACTAGTGGGCGGTTCCCTTGCTCGTAGTCCAGGATGCGCTGGCTCTGGAAGCCGTCGGGCAGGACCACCTCGGAGTTAGGCGCCGGCCCGCCCTCGTGCGCCTGCTTAAAGAAATCCAACTTCTGACCGTGCCACACAGCCTTGAGCGACGCTAGGGTGCACAGGCGGTTGTCGTCGGACACGCAAATGGGCGGGTCGTCGGGGGGCACCTCCTCACCCTCACTGTTGAGCTCCGCTTCGGGCTCGGGCTGCCCCAGGCCGCGGCGGCGCAGGAAATGCTTGCGGATGCACAGGAAGTCGAGGAGCCAGAGCATGAAGGCCGTGCCGAGGAAGCGCGGGAAGAGCACGAGGCACGAGGCGGTCTGGGCGCAGAGCCTCAGGGAGTGAAGCAGCAGGGAGCGGAGCATGGTGGCCGCGGGCCCCGAGACCCCCCGGGGCCGCGCACCCTCCCGGACCACCAACCTCGAGGCGGCCTGGTGCGGCATCTGGGCTTCGGCGTGCAGGGAGCTCAATTTATAGCCAAGGCTTCAATTGGCGGGAGACTCCACCTCCGGCCCGGGCCCGCCCCCTTGCAACTTGAGCCCGGAGGGATCTCCCAGCGGCGCGGCCAATGCCCGGGAAATCGCGAGTGGAGGGCGGGCGCGGGCAGGCCGAGGGCGGAGCGGGGCGGCCGGGTGCCGGCGAGGGTGGGCGCACGCCCGGCGGTCCACTCTTGAGGCTGAGGACCCGGGCGCCGCCGCCGCCGCCTTCACCGGGAACTGGGAGCCGGTCCGGAGTCGGGCTTCCGCGCGGAGGTCCTGCAGCTGGCGCCGCCGCCCCGCGCCGCCCCGGCCCCCGCCGCTGTCGCCGCGCACCTGAGCCGAGTTCCCCGGCGGCCGCCGCGCCGCGCCGGAGCTCCGGTTCGCTTCCCGCGCGCCGCCGCCAACGCCGCCGCCGCTCGTGCGGGGTCGCTGCCCAGGTACCACGCGAGCCCGGGTCCGCGGCCGCCGCCGGGGTAGCCCCGGCTCCCGTCCCGCCCTGCCGGGGACGCGGGTCCGCGAGGAGCAACTTTGGGCTCCTGCCGCCGGCCCGGCTCGCCCGCGGGCGCCGCTCGCCTGCCCGAGCCCGTCCGCCCGCCCCCCGCGCGCGCTCACACTCGCGCCTCGCACACGGCCGCCCCCCGCGCCGCCCCGCCGCGCACACCGCGCTCCGCGCCCCCCGCCGCGGCCCGGGACCGCCGCGCGCCTTCCCGGACGCGCCCGCCCCGTCCCATCTCGCCGCCGGGGGCGCCCGGCTCGTGGGTCAGCGGCCGCCCGGGACCCGGTTCAGCCGGAGCGCGGAGGGCAGAGCCCGCGGGCGCGCTGGCGCCGGGCGCGGGGCCGGGAGGGCTGGGGCGGGCCGCACCGGCTGCGCCCCGGTGCACTCGGAGCGCCTGGGCGGGCAGGCGCGGGGCGCTGGGGGCGCGGGGCGGCGCCGGCCCCGGCGGCTCTCCCACTAGGGGTAGCTGTTGCCTGAGCGCCGCAGCGCTCCCCTCTCGCCGCTCGCCTCTCCCGGCGCATCCCCGGCCGCCGGGCGCACCCGTCCCGTTCGTCCCCGGACGTTGCTCTGGGCCCCGGGAACGTCGAGACTGGAGCGCCCGAACGCAGCCACCTTCGCGGACCCGAGCGCGGCGCCCGACTCACCGCGGAGGCGCCCGGACGCGTCAAGTGCGTACTTTCAACTGCGGATGTGCGCTGAGGATTTTAGGGGTGCGGGGCAACTCCCCAACTCTGCGGGGCCCAGGCCAGATCCGCCGCCGCGCCCGAGACCTTCTGATCGCTCGCGGCGCGGGGCGCGCGGCCCGGGCTCGGGGGCGGCAGCGAGGCGGGGTCCGGAGGTGCCTTGACCTGGGGTCCCCGAGGTCGCGGGCGAGTCCCTCGGCACTTGCTACTGCGTCCGCCAGGACAGGACCCCGGCCCGGGCGGCGGTGGCCGGTCCCGCGCCCGGGGCTCCGAGCTGCCCAGAACCGCCCTCGCGGTCAGGACTCGCCGGGTGGCTGGTCTAAGCCAGAGCCGCCGCGCCTGCAGCCCGCGCCCCCTCACCGTGCGCCCTGGGGACCTAGCCACCCAACTTTTTCTCAGGACCAGGACGGCAGTCCCTCCCGCCCCAGCCGAGGTGGGGCGGGCCGGGCCCTGCAGGGTGCGGGTGGACGAATCTCTGTCCTTCGAGTAGGAGGGGTCGTCCGCAGGGCAAAGGGCCTGGCGCGCAGGTTGCCGCCCCTGGGCCGTGACCCCCCCCCCACCCCGGGGGATGGTTCACGGCCCTGGGAGGACCCTCTGCCCCGTGGCGCCACACGGGGGCTGTGGCTCCATCAGGGCGAGACTCCGAGTGTGCGTGGAGGCTGGGAGGCTGGGAGGCTGGTGAGCACGGCCCCTTGCCTTTCCTGCAGGGGCAGGGGCGCACACCCCGGAGCTCTCCTCTCTTGGGCCCACAAACAGCCCCTCACCACCTCGAGGGGCGATCTTTCAGTGGGCTGGGGAGCTGCCTTGAGCCAGCCTGCTGGTCGGAGAGCCCTCTGTCTCACCCCCCCAGCAGGACTCCCTTCCAGGCTAGCAATCACCCAGTCCTAGGGTCCTAGCTGGGGAGTCGGGAAGAGGAGAAGTCAAGTCTTAGGAGCTTGGGGGGCTTCTCAGGCCGCCCTCTCTGGGCAGGGGCAAGACAATTTGGGGTTCCCAGCTTCTGTCGGACACTCTTCTGTTGGATTCTGGGGGTGCCAGCCTGGGACCTGTGTCCTACCCCTTCCCCGTGCATGTGGAGTCGCGGCAGGGAGGCAGACAGTACCCCTTCCACGTTCAGGTTTGGAAAATACAGCAGCCACTTTGGGCTGGGAGGACATTTTTGTGCTACTCGGGATGCTTTAGTGTATGTGTGTGTACACGCCCACATGCCCGTGTGCGTTCGTGTGTGTGCATGTGCTTGTGTGTGGAAGGCATGGTGCAGGGCAGGGGGGAGTCTGGCCTCTCGGTTCCCCTTGTGGGAGCCTTGGACCACAGTCCTTCCTGTCTGGGGACACCCACGCAGCGGTGCTGCTCCTTTGGCCGTGCACGTGCTGGGGAGCCGTGGGTGTCTCTCGGGCTGATAGGCTGTACCCCAGCCTGGGGTCCCAGAATACTGACGTGAGGGCAGGCCCGCTGACCCCCCAGGCTCCTGTGCAGGTGAAGACGCCCAGGCTGCAGGTGACGGTGCCATGGGACCCAGCTTGGATGGTGGCTCCGCTGCAGCGCTGTTCTCCCTCTGCCTTGTGCCTGCTCTCTGTGTCAGTGGCCGCTGCCCCTTCCAACCTGGACAGCACCTCGAGCTCTCTGTGGCCCTAACTGTCCTGTTTTGTCTCAGCTATCCAGAGCAAGGTAGTGGCCCAAGGAGGCCATGACCTGGGGGTGGCCTGGGCCCCGGTGGGCTGGCAGGGTCTGCATGGGGACCAGAGCTGGAGCTGTCCTGACCGGTGGCCCCTGCCCCTACCCTACCCTCTTCCAGCTCCAGCAGGGGGCGAACAGGAGGAAGAAGAGGGTCGCAGTGCATTGGGGCCACTTGGAGGGAGGCTGGGAGGGGTGGGTGTCGAGGCCGGGGCAGGGCCCAGAGAGCTGGCCCTCGGGTGGCCCTCGGTCCCCAGCAGCATGGTCATGGCAGCCTTTCGATGACAGGGAGGCTTGGTTGCCCTGGTGCCAGTCCCTCCTCTACTGCTGCCGTGTGTGGCTGGCTGGGGAGGGCGGAGTGGGCACAGCTGGTGTCTCCCTTCCCGTAGAGCAATGCTGCTGCCCCGGGGGACTGCCTGGAGACTTGCCATTGGGCGGGCGACCCCCAGGAGAACTCGTGTCCTCACGGGCGGACCTCTGGAGGCCCTGGGAGGAGGTGGCCTGGCCCACACACCCGGAAGAGACTTGGAGAGTGACGGGTGTGGGACCGCGCCCGCCCCTCCTCAGCACGCTCAGCTGCCCGGTCTCGGCTTTCCCTGGGCCCAGCCTGTGCCCCCACCCTGTGCTGGGCTCCGGTGCTCCCCGGCCTCTGAGCCTCCCTGCACGCCTGCCCGCTGCCTTGCACCGTTAGGAGACTCCCCTGCCCTCCCCACCTGGCCCAACCTGTCCCCCCAACCTGGTGCAGCCTCGAGGGGGTGGGTGGTTTCCTTGCCAGCGTCTGCGCCTGCCTGGCTGCCGCTCTTGGCTCCCGGGCTGGCCTGGGGACCCTTGGTGGTGACTGCCCGGAGCAGTAGCGGGAGATGCTCAATAAAGCTTTGTGGAGTGAGTCACACGTGCTGCGTGCACTTACTGACAGCCCTGCGTTCGGGAGGACTGCAAGCCACATCGTCCCACCCCTTTGCACACCCGCAGCCGCGAGCAAGGTGTGGCAGGCCGGGCTGAGTGAGGTCCTTCAGGGCCTGTGCCGTGTCCCCTTGGGGTGTGGTGGCTCGTGAGCGTGCCTGTCCTCTGGCCATGGGCCCAGTCCAGTCCCCATGCTGGGTGCAGGGGTCCTCCCGGGGCGCTGGGCCTCCTCCCTGGAAGTGTGTGCACTGCTCCTCTGGCTTACGGGCGATGAATTCTGTCCACATGGCCCTTCCGCGGGCTCATCCTCCTAGGCCGAGCAGGTGGCCGCCTTGCGGGGTGGGGTGCAGTGGCCGCGGGCTCAGGGGGCTGGTCTAGAGCGGTGGCCACCCCTCCTGGAGTTTGAGACAGATGGGGGAGACGTGGGCCTGGGCTGGGCTGGGGCAGGGCAGCCTGGGAACTGGGCCAGGAGAGCTTGTCGGGCCGCGGGGCCTGGATGTGGCGGGGGTGTTTGGCAGCCTTTGGGGTTGGAGGAATCTGGGGCTCCCGGCCAAGGGGAGGATGAGGCTTGGGAAGGAAGCGTCGCGTGTGCGACCCTGGGCGTGGCCGGAGCATCTCTCCAGCCCTTCCCGTGCTGCTGCCCGCAGCTCCAGGAGGTCTCTGGAGGTTCCGGGAGGTGTGCCCTGCTGCTCGTGGGCTGGGGACATGCCAGCGGGGGACAGAGGGCCCTGCACGGGTTCCGTCCCTCCTCACGTCCTCCTCATCTGTCCCCAGCAGAGTCCTTTGCTGCCACAGCTCGAGGCCCTGCCTCAGTGGGCTTGGACAGCACAACTGAGCCCCCGAGGGACTCTGGTGCCCGGCCAGCCCCCCGGGGACATCCTAGTTGGCGTCAGGATGCCGGGCTACTCACAGCAAAGACACACGCTGAGCTGAGCCCTGTGACTGGCTGCAGGACACTGCTGGGTCAGTCCCTCCTCCCTCTGTGGGCAGCGGCGGGGTCCACATCCCAAGGGCCCCCTTCATTTTCAGCAGGGCCAACATGAACGCATGTGTTGCCTTAATGTGGCAGGGGAGCAAGCACATACATGTGCGTGTGTGCGTGCGTGCATGTGTGCATGGGTGTGTGTGTTCACACCAGCAGGCCTGGTTCCTAGGAGGGGCAGGTTCCTTCCTGAAGGTGTTGGAACCCCGGAGAGGTGAGAGGAGAAGGCAGGAGCGGAGCGAGACGCACTTCCCACCTGGCACAGAGCATGGCCGGTGTCCCCCTCTGGCCGTGGTGCAGATTTCGCCCTGGACACCCTGCTGGCACAGTCTCGCTGGGTATGGTTCTCAGTGTCCCTGAGATGGAAGCGGGCTGAGGGCTGGCGTCCCATGCGTGACTGCTCGCAGTGCTGGTCTGGGGACCAAGGGGTCCCTGAGGCGCAGGTGCCCAGGGTGGCGAGTGTTCAGCGAGGCCAGGGTCAGGTCCCGTGAGTGGGGCGGACTCGGCGAGGAGCGGGCCCTGGCTCAGAGACGACCTAGGAGGGTGTGCCCACCCTGTCCTCCGTGCCTGGGCTGCCTCCTGGGGACGGGGCCTCCAGAACCGGTGTCCCTGGGGAGGCCCTGCTGCCCACCCCAGGCTTGGCTCCCGCCAGTCTTCCGGGTGGTTCTGGGCGCACGGAACGGCACAGGTGTGCTTCTGCTGCACAGAGCCTCCTGCAGCCGGGCCAGGCCCGGGGAGGGCTGGGGTGCGGGGTGGGGTGCACAGGACACAGCTCAGGAGGTGACCAGAGGCGGAGGGGCAGGCTGGCCTCCTCGGCGCTCTCTGCTCTGCCTCTGGGTCTGCAGTCCTCCCCACTCCTCGGCAGAGCCTTGTGCTTGGCCCCTGGCTGCAGGACTCTGGAGTAGGTGGAGGACAGCGAGAGCGGGGCTGGCGGTGGCCCGTCCTATGCACAGCCCACCTCCCCCTGCCTCTGCCCTGCCCGTCCTATGCACAGCCCACCTCCCCCTGCCTCTGCCCTGCCCGTCCTATGCACAGCCCACCTCCCCCTGCCTCTGCCCTGCCCAGCTGCTTGATAGCCCCTGGACCTGCTGCCTGTGACAGCTGTAGAAGGGCCGGGACGGGAGGTGTGAGCCATTCACAGCCCGAGCAGGGTGGGGGCCACACCTGCCGCACCTGGTCACCTGAGGGCCCCTGCTCTGGGCGCTGCAGGAGCTCACGTCCAGGGGCCACCTGCTTGGTCCGTTCCTCCCAGGAGCCCAGCGACTTCCCCCTTGCTGCGGTCCATCTCTGCAAGGCTCATCAGTCGTGTTTTCAGGCCGCTGAGGGTTGCACCGATCAGAAACAAGCTCCTGACTTACACTGAGGAGGGCCTGGCTGCTGCCCTGCCGCTCCTGGCTCTGCACACTCACTTGTGCGTCTTCTGTTGACCCAGATAGAGCTCTGCTTGCCCACGTCCTGGCCACGTCCAGCGGGGACAGCACGAGGCCCATGGCAGGGGCCAGGTGGCACCTGGGCAGGGTCCAGTCCCTTTGTGTTGGACCTGGGACCCAGAGATGGGTCTGAACTCACATGAACTGAGCAGAACCGGACCGGAGGAGGAGGGAACAGGTGCTGGGGACACACGTGCTGCCCACAGGGTCCATGACACTCCTCTGAGGATGGTGACAAGCCTAACAGCTGCCCAGTCCTAACAGTTACCTTGCGCGTCACACGACTCCACCTGTTCACAGTGCAGCGACGACTTGTCCCCAGTTTACAGATGGCAAAACTGAGCCCAGGCAGGTTTGCCTACTGCCAGTCCCTGGTTTCAGACTTTCTCATCAGGCCCCAGGGGGTCAAGGAGGGAGGGGAGGGAGGTGGCCTGGGGCCCCCAGGATGGAGGGGAGGCTGCTGATTCTCAGGTGGTCCTGTGGGCGGTGCCTGCAGCCCAGGGAGGACCTCCTGCATGGGGGCTGTGGTCTGTTGACTTTGCTTTTGGGATTTCAAGTGTGGGTGGTGGTGGTGGAGGCCCAGAGGTGGCGGCTGACAGGCAGAAGGGACCCGGCCGGAGAGCTGAAGTCCACAGCACCTCCGCTTCGGGGAGGAGCCAGCTGCACCCCTGCGCAGTACAGGTGGAGGCCATGAGCCTGCGACCGCCCCGGGACCAAGGTGGCAGGTTCAAGGCCACAGGCACTGCCTGCTGCGGAGCTGGATGGCCGTCGGCAGCCGTTTCGGGGCAACCACTCTGGGGGGGCATTTTCAGGGCCCCAGGGCTGTGCCAGGACCATTGCATCCGAGGAATGGGGGGATCTCAGGCCTGGGTTCGTGTCCCGGCTCTGCTGCTCAGCGGCTGTGTGGCCTTGGACGTGTTCCGGAACCTCTCTGGGCTGCAAGGTCTGTGGCAGTGGCTGTGGGTTCGACAGCTTCTCCTTTGCGGCACCTGTGGACCGGAGTGGGTGGGAGGGCGATGTGAGCGGGGCGGGGAGCTCAGGGCCACCGTGGCTGGGGAGTCCTCGCTTCGCTCTGCCAGTCATACCCCAGAGGACGGACCCTGCCTCCTGTCACCATCGCGCCACAGAAGCCCTTCCCTCTGCAGCCCCAGACGTCCCCTCCCCACTCAGAGGACCCGGCTGCCTGTGTCCCTGAGGTAGCATCACCAGAGACTGAGGGCTCCTCCGGTCGTCTTGCTCCCCAGTGCACACAAAATGGCAAGCACTGGCTCACTGTGTGCAGTGGTCCATGGCTGTCGTTCCCAACACTCTGGGAGGCCACGGCAGGAGGATCGAAAGTTCAAGCCCCGCTGGGTGACTTAGCAAGACTGTCTCGAGATTTAAAGAAGGCTGGGGACGCAGCTCAGGATGAAAGCTCTCGCTGTGATTTCTGGTACTGCCAAAAACAACAACAAAACCACAAAGAAACAAATGAGCACTTGCTTCTGGGAGGGGAGCACCCCCAGGGTCCCCAGAAGGAGTGCGGGTTAAGGCTGGCCTGCAGAACTAGGGCCATTTCTGCAAACTGTGATGGAGTCCGAAGCAGGACTTGAACCTGGGGCTTCCGACAGTGGTTGGTGACATCCTCATTGCCCGCTGCCTGGGTGCCTGGCCCACAGGAGCTGCGCTGAACTGGCCCCAGACCCAGGCCTGCCGTGTGGGCAGGATGTGATTCCAGAGCACGTCGTTGCTTGTGATGGGCACACCCCGGGCTGAGTACCCCACAGTGCTAGGGAAGCAGCTTGGGGGACCCCTTGTGCCATGGATCCAGCCTCCTGCATGGCCCTGCTCTTGCCCCTGAGCTCCGGGTCCTCCCTGCCACAGTGGAGCCTGGATCTGTAGTTCGTAGCCGGGGGAGAGCAGACTCAGCAGGCCCAGCCCCTGCCTGTTTTCTTTTCAGCGCCCTCCTTGCAGGCCGGGGTTGAGAAGAGTGGCCTTGGGGTCAGCACGTGCTGCGGTCCCGTGGCCTCTCCTTGGGAGCCTTGAGCTCCACGACTCCCCGGGCAGGGTGGGCATGGCGGGGCTCCCTGCCTCCCTTCCCTACCTGGGCTGTTTTGGGGTTGGGGGATGATACAACTCTGGAAATTGCACTCAGAGTTATGTGTGGGACAAGAGCCTGTTACAGTTAAGCTGGTCTAGGTGCTGGAAATTCAAGTGCCTAAGATAACCATGGAAAATTTATCCTGAGTTATTTTTAAGAGCAGGGTGCTGGGTCCTTTGACTCCTCTGTCTCATAGACAGGGCAAGTAGGATGCTTTAGAACTTTATGTGTTTATTTTTTTAAAATTTTATTTATTTATTTATTTATTTATTTATTTATTTTGGTACCAGGGATCCAACTCACAACCTCATGCCTGCCAGGCAGGAGCTTAAGCCACTGAGCTAAATCCCTGGCCCTGGAACTATTGTGTGCAAATATAAGCTAAATCTGTCTGCGTGGGTCAGTCCTGCAGTACAGGTTTCCGTGCCTTTTGCACAGCCATGGAATGGAGACTTTGAGGGAAGAAAACGAAGTCTCACCAGGAGACGGTGCTGCATGGCATGGTCTTCCACCATGCACCATCTGTCTGCCTGCCCACTCATCATCCATTCATCCGTCCATCCATCCATCCATCTCTCCGTCTGTCCATCCATCCCTTGCCCATCTATACGTCTGTCCATCAAGCCATCCACATGCCCATTATCTACCCATCCATTCCTCCACCCACCCATCCATTTATCCACCTGTCCGCCCACCCACCCAGACATCCATCATCCATCTGTCCCTTTCCCATCTCTACATCTGTCCATCAAACCATCCATCCATCCACATGCCCATGGTTACACCCACCCACTCATCCATCCATCCACCCGTCCATCCATCCACCTATCCATTCATCTGTTGTCCATCTATACATCTGTCCATCAAACCATCCATCCACCTGCCCATTATCCATCCATCCATCCATCCATCCACCCATCCATCTACCCCTCCATCCCTCCATCCCTCCACATACCTACCCATTCATCTATCTGTCCTTCCACTCATCCACCCACCCATTCGTCCACCCACCTATCCATTCCATCCATCCATCCACCTACTCATTCACCCATCCATCCACTCGTCCATCCACCTACCCAACTATCCATCCATCCCCCACCCCCCCATCCCCCCATCCCTCTATCCCTCTATCCCTCCCTCTCTTTCTCTCTGCATCCACCCCTCCACCCATTCACCCATCCATTCACCCATCCACCCATCCTCCACATACATGCATACATACCACTTCTCCATTCATCCAGCAGCCGAAGTGCTTTAGCTCTTCTGATGACCCTGAATGCCCCTGTCCTGGGGGCTCAGGTCTGGGGCAAATGGGTGCTGGGATCCCAGGCTCGCATGGATGTGTCTGGATGAGACCCCCTAGAGCACTGACTGAGGGGTCAGGAGCAGCTGGGGCTCCTGATCCAGCGATGACCGCATGGTTGTTTATAAGCCCAAGTAAAGCCTGGTTCTGATTCCTCCCGTGGCCGGTAGCACAAGGAGACGATGCCGGAGCCCGAGTGCGAAGCCATGCCTGTGGACAGCTGGCAGTGCGGTGACTGTAGTGCAGTGAGGTGGGTAGCAGAAAGCCAGGAGTGTCCAGCTCCCACGGGATGGAGACAGGGTGTCGGGGTGGGGTCCCCTTGCGGTAGAGGCGGGAGTCAGGCTGAGGGGTGTGGCCGCCTGCAGGGGGGCCCTGAGGGGAGGAATGCACATCCTGACCCTGATGTTTCCCGAGTGCTCTGAGCCCAGGTGGAGCTTGGTACCATGCAGAGCTGGAGTCTGGAGGTGACCTCCCTCCCTCTCTAACCCAATCCCTCTCTTGGGTCCTCCAAGGACTCTTGTTGCCATGGAGATAAGAGGGGGCCCATCAGCATGGCCAGGACCCTTCTCCTGAGGAGGGCAGCATGGGGGGAGCTGGGGGTCCCACAGCGCTGTCCCTAGACGGTGGAGAGGTACAGTCCCTGTCCAGCACCATGGCTGGGCAGTGTGACCTGTGATGTCCCAAAGACCCAGCCGTCTAATGACGTGAGCCCTGCTGACTCCTGTCCTGAAGGTTAAAACCCAGGGCTGGGCCCTCTTCGGGGTGCTGCGGGGGTGGGGGACTGGTTGGCCTTGCTGGGTCCTCCAGACCTGCCTGGGATCAGTGCTGGGCTGGGGAGTCCACGGGGTGGGGGGTGGCAGGAAGGCCTGAGTGCGGTCCAGGGGCAGGCGCTGCTGGTTCCCCAGGGAGCTGCAGGGCGACCAGGAAGAGAGGGAGATGCCGGATATGCGGTCTCCTTTGGGATGGAGAAGGGCAGGGCAGCGGGAGTGGGGGGCTGGGCACGTGTGTGAGTGTAAGGGGGAGAGGCTCCCCTCCCCTGCCCCTTGCCCCCCTTTCCCCAGTTCCCTTCCCTCGACACCTCCCCTTCCCCCTCCTCCTCCCC
>RJWM01029540.1:0-24359 GCA_004363535.1 Dasyprocta punctata
AAAAAAAAAAAAAAAAAAAAAAAAAGAACACTGTGCTGTATTGTCATCTGATCCATTACGATTTACCCCACTGGGAAATATTACCCCTTCCCTAGACAGAGAAAAGAGCACCTTGCTGAGCCTGCTCTTTCTGTGGTTTTCTGGAGAAGAATATCTGTTTTGAGAGCTTGGTGACATTTTACTTCACTAGATAATCATATAGGATACCCCTTCCCATGACATCTCCATGTGCTTTACATTCTCGAGTATTTCTCTTGTAGTTGAGGTCCCCAATCTCTCTCTCCCTCTCTCTCTCTCTCTGTCCCTCTCTCTCTCTGTCTCTCTCTCTCTGTCTCTCTCTCTCTTCCTCTCTCTCTCTCCCTCTCTCTTTTCTTCTTACTCTCTCTCTCACACACACACACAGTTGACACTCACAAAGACATGCACAAGCACAAAGGCACCACTCCAATCCAATTGAAATAGCACACAATACTGCAAAGATAAACTTCCTGAGAAAAATAGTTATGAAGATTTCTCAAGCATTCTAAGTAGGCAAGGAAATGGGCATAAACACTATGAGTGGAATTGGAATATAAAAACATATACAAATCAGAGGTTATGAGAAACCAGGCATAAATGTGGCTTGGAAAATTGAGAACAGAGCGTTGAAACTTGGACTCTTCTTAGAAAGAGCTGGCAAATGGCCAGTGGCCAGGAAGGCTGGAACAGGAGCTTTTCAGAGTTGTAAAGGAAACCATCCTGCATGGTGTTTCATGGTGGACGAAATGTATTTGGGGAGCCCCATTTCCACACCACCTGTTCCAGGAGGCGATGCAAATTTACCGATAAGGTACATCCAAGGAGGCATGGGCGGGGAATTAAAGGCTTTCAAATAATGTAAAATATTCTCCATGGTGCTGGTTTCCTAACTAGAGAATACAAAAATTTCTACCTATCTCAAAATCTGTTTTCATTCATCTGTAGTCTCAGGCACTGAGACAACTCTCCTGCTGTTCCTTAAAAAATAAAAACAAAAGCTGAAACTCAGATTCCAAAACATCACAATAGCTGTTTTGTGCTACTGTTGTTTTGGTGGGAGGTGGTGGTGTTGGTAGTGGTGGTAGATTCTCAACTCTGTATTCTGCTTCCCCTGCTGTTTTTAAACCTGCAGCATTTCTTGGGAACTGCCAACAGAACAGTTTTTGCTAAATTTCCAACTGAAACTTTTAAGAATTAAAATTCTTCAGCAAGTCAGTATCCGTACTATTTCTAAGCCTCTTTTTAATCAGATTTGGCTAAAAATATGGACTTGAGGGTTCTGGAAAAAGAAAAGAAAATCTTTAACATGGAATTCTATGAAGAATTGATTTCTTTCATTTGGGATAAGAGGTGGTACTGACTGGTATATTAGATATTACATATCATAGAAATTTTTAAAATAGGCTTGTTCCTTATTCGAGGATGACTCTAAAAGTCCTACTGTTCGATATTCCTAGCCATTTTGGACAGTTTAAATTTTTATATTATAGCATCTTCAAGTACAAAAAATGTATTTTGCCTTTATTATATGAAATTTTCTCTCAGTGTGCATGGAAACAAGCTTAAAGAAAGTAATTGAATGTAAAGGGCTGAAATCAATGTCAGCACATCTTCTAATGAGCTCTTCCAACAGTGAACTATGACACAAATAAGACCACCAGCTCCAGGCAACCAGATGAAGGCCCTCAGAGGGTCATGACCCATTTGTAAAGAAAGTTGCAATCACCAATAAGCACAATTAGGGCAGGGAAGGAAAAAACAAAGACCAAGAAGTGACACTCCACAGAAGACAGTAGTGACTTAGTTGAAGAGCTGTCAACGCTCTCAGTTTCTCCACTCCCTCTATTTCCAGTCATTTTACTGGGTTGGAAAGCTACAGCCTTCCTTAAGCACATTCACTAAGAAGAATAGGACATGAAATTAGCATCCTCAGAAGCACTAGCAATCATGCAGATGAAATAAGTTGAATCAACTGGGAAACAAACAAACAAAAAAATGCATAGAACATGCTTCTGTTTGGATATGGGCTCTCCTCATAGCTACTGTACAGTAGTGCTAGATTTGAGGACTGAAGATACCCCTGAAAAGGAGGGAAATTGCACAGAGAGGGACAGATGAAGAGGAAAAGGTACACCTTGAATAGACACTGCTTTTAGTACAATGTATGTGTAAGACATATTATGAAGAGATTCTTTGAAGAGATAATTAAAAGGTGTTTTAGTTGATTAAAATATACAATATTCTCCAGTAGACAAACAAATGATATTCTTATTAAAAGGTGGTACATTGCATTTTTTTGTCACAAAGGATGACCTTTTCATATTAAATGTTTAACTTTTAAAGGCTTCAGAGTCTCTTTTCATTTGTTCTGAAGGTCACATTTTTCATTATTGGAAGAAATTTGGTTGTATTTATTATATAAACAATGGATAAATTCATTCATACTCTCATTCCTGCATCTGTCTCTTCATTCATCTGTACCCCACCCACTAATCCATCCATTTCTCCACTGTGGTGCATCATCCGGCAAGCCACTGAGCTCTCCTTAGTCACTGTGACACCCAGAAAGGGGATGTAGAAGATGATACTAACTTCTGAACACTTTCTGGAGGGAGAGGAAACATTTCTCCCTTCTGTTACTGTCCTGTTCAGGCTGAGAACTCTCAAAAGAGTTGGGGATACAAAACAAATAATATGATTCCTAGCACTGAATAATGAACAGTTTGGTGAGGAGATGGATACATGAGTGTGGTTGATTTATTTACAAATCACCACGCTTAAAAAATGTTCTATGTGATAGTCAGTTTAGAGCTCAACTCTCTTACCCAAGCTCAGCCCAAAACTGTGCCTGCAGATCTCTGATGTTAAGGCTAGGACATGTGCCAGACAGCAGAGTCACAGATTTTTTCATGAAACTGATTTCACTGACCAGTCTGGCTATATCTGGTACTGACAGGACCTGCTGAAGGAGCAGTTTACATGCAGATAGCCTGGGTGTGGTTTTGAGGAAGATGAGCTAGTCAAACTCATTCCATAGCTCCATAGTTGAGAAACTCCTCTTCAGAGCAGTGGCTCTGATTCCCCTTGGGCCTGCCAGTTGTTCACATTCTGAATCCCTTGTCTGGGTTGGTTTCCAGCATTAGGTCCAGCAGCCATTGAAGCATGTCTATATTCCAACAGCTAAGCCACAGGAACAGGTGAGTTTCTCCACTGATGACCTCAGAGTACTATGTTGGAATGAAGGTTATCCAAGAACTTTCTCAGATTCCAAATGTCAATATCCTTCCAATGTCCTGGGTGATGGGCCATTAAAGTAGATCAAGTACACTCAGCATTCTGTGGATTGAAAAAGGAACAACTTGGGTGCACAAATATACTACCAAATTCAGAATGTTAGTGTCAGCATCATAGTGCAAGAAGGATAGAAAAAACAATGGAATCTACTCCTGAAATGTTCTCAATTTAGGATTTCTCAAAAGCCTGTGCTGAGGTATGTCTTCAGGTTCAGAAAGCATTCATCTAAGCTGGGTGTGGTGGCACACACTTGTAGTACCAGCACTCTGAAGCTAAGGCAGGAGGATCAGATGTTTGAACCAAGCCTGAGCAACTTAGTGACTTGGTGAGATCTTTTCTTAAAATTAAAGAAACAAACAAACAAGCAGATAATTAAGTTAATGAATAAAAAGAGGCTGAAAATGTAGCTTTATGTGATGGCCCTGGGTTCAGTCTCCAGTATAGCATTAAAAAAAATGAAAGAAAACACAACTAGATAAAGATATTGCTTTCTGTACATGGAGCTACAATTATGAAAAACTCCTTTGATAGTGATTCAAATAGTTACTATTTACCATAAAGGACGTTAGAGATTGGTGAACCAAAAAAAAAAAATCAAGAAATTGATGCCTTTCATCTAGTTTGTTTTTCTTACAGATTTACTTTTGTCTTCATCATTATTACCTCATGGTTGCAAGATTCAGGCCCAGGTGCATACTATCAGACAAACAAACTCCATTTGAAACTGTCATCATGAGTAAGGGACAAAATACTTCTCCTCAACCAGACCAAGACCCAGACCAGTCACTGGCAAAGCAGGAACAAGTGACAAATGAGACTAGCCTCATCATAATTCATACACAGAGGACGGTCCATGAAAGTGTAAGACAAAGTAGGATGCTTTCAGATAGGAATGAGGGAGTGCATGTAAGCATAAGAACAAAGTATACCACACTTTTTTCTTCTAGGTAAAAACTGAGAATCATGCATGATTCTCTTGGGCTTCCCTGAATTTGGTTTCAAGGAGAGGCAAAAGGAATATCCAAGAGAGAAGGAAGGAGGGCCCATGCCTATGTAGACTCTCAATAATTCAACTGATGGATCTTCTCAGGGCTTTTCTTTGCTAACTGGGAAGAGTGGTAGTAATCCCCAGTATTGGTTACTCCAGCAACTTTCAGTAACATCTATGGGAAAACACTTGATCCTGAGTGCTAATAAAGTATTGAATATTTTTTAAATTCGAAAGGCAAGACATTTATTGTTTTTTTTAGCAGAAACTTCCTGCACAGTAAGAAAATTCCAACAGAAGATCCTGTCAGACTTGAGAATCATCTGAGAAATGTTAATTGCTATTGTGGAAACACTTAAGGGCATGTAAAAATAGTACTTAGAAAGTGTGACTGAAGGCTCCATATTTGCAGTAAAAAGTTCAAGGACTAAGTTCTGTTCGCCAATAAAGTAAGCCAATAATCACTGGAGGCAAGGAAGATTCTAGGGTTGGGGAAGAAGATATATAATGACCACTCCACAGGGTGTGACAGAAAACCAAAAAAGAAAGTATATTAAAGGGGCACTAGAATCCAACATAAAAGAGTTCTAAAATTGAAACAATTTTAGCAATAAAATGTAACACTGGAAAAGCCTGGCATGGTGGTGCATGCCTTTAATCCCAGCACTTGGGAGGCTGAGGTAGGAGGAGCATTGTGAGTTCAAGGCCAGCTTGGGCTACAATGTGAGCAAGGCTGGCCTGGGCTACATAGTGCAACCCTGCCTCAAAAAACTAGGGCTGGGAGTTTGGCTCAGTGGCTTAAGTGCCTGTCTAGCAGGCGTAAGGTTGTGAGTTCAATCCCCGGTGCCAAAAAAAAAAAAAAAAAAAAAAGTAACACTGAATTAAAATCCTGAGTACAAAATACATTAAATCTATAAATGAGTCCATATTAGTATAAGTAAATAATTAAATAATTCTAATTAATAGATACTTTACCTTCCTAGAGGTGGAGTTTAATAAATTCCCTTTATGGTCTTTTTGAGTATGGACAGAATTGATTCCAAAGAACAGAGTATAAAAGGTAGAAAGAATATTAACACTACCTTGGCCACATCCACGAAGTTAACATCACCATAAAAATGTAATGTTAGGGCTGGGAGTTTGGCTCAGTGGCTTAAGCGCCTGCCCTGGCAGGTGCGAGGTTGTGAGTTCGATCCCCAGTGCTGCAAAAAATAAATAAATAAATAAATGTAATGTTGTTAGACATGATGTGATAAGAGAGGCATTTTCCCTTCGTGGTGTTCTTTCCCCAGATCGATAGCTCTGTTCCAAACATGAACAGAGTATCAGGTAAAGTTCCAGTGAGGGGCATTCTACAAAACACTTAGTCCTCAGAGTATTAGTCCACAAATCCATGAGTAAATGAAGGCTGTTAAGCAGTCACATGCCACAAGTGAAAAGGAGATCCTATGACAAGATGCAGTGTGGCAACCTGTATTTAATTCTGAACAAAACTTGGAGAAATGACATTCAGTAAAAACTAGTGTGAGAGAATGGTAGAGTGCTTGCCAAGCATGCATGCCATGGTGCCTTGGATTCAATCTCTAGCATTACAAAAACAGACAGACGAACAAAGCAATAAAAAGTCAGTGCCATTTGAATAAAATCTGAAGTTTAGGTAAGAATAATGCACCAATATTGGTTTTCTGGTTTTGTGAAGTATACCATAATATCTTTGGTCACTTTGTGTGGCTATAACAGGATGTCTGATGCTCGGTATATAAAGAAAAAAAATCATTCATCTTACTCCCAAATCTGGTGGCCTGAACATCCAAACAACATGGCACTTCCGTTCTGATGAGGAAACCATGGACATGTCACATCCTGCCAGAGAACTGGAAAAGAACCCAGCTTCACAGTATAAGGCCCTGTGTGTGAACAAGGAAGGAGGAGAGCAAATCAGCCAGGCTTGCTCTTTGTTTAACAACACACTCTTGTGGAGACCAATCCACTTCAACCACAGATGGCACATACTCATGAAGGTGGAGTTGTCTTGACCTAATTATCCTTCACTAAGACCTACATCTGAAAAAATCCACCGCATCAGCACTTCTACACTGGGGACCAACTTTTCATGCATAAAGCTTTGGGAGACAAACCATAGCACATAAAAATGAAGGTTCTCATTTTTGGAAAAAACTGAAATGGAGCAGCTCTGTGAGGACTTGCACATTAGCACTGCAATCTTTTTGCAAATCTACTGTTCTAGGTTATTTTTAAAACAAGGGAGAGAGTACAACATACTATGGCTCAACAGGATGATGGCCTGATCAAAAAGGATTTTATGTTATGTGAAAGGGACTCTTGAAGCATATTGATTGAGGTAGAAATAGGTCGTGTTTTTACCCACGAAATATTAAATAGGCTGAATTGACAAGGAGTTTGTAACCAGAAGCAGGAAGAGAGGTGTGCTGAGTTTAAATGCAAAAAAAGAAATTGTGGGAGCTCACGTGTGCATGCATGTGTGCATGTCTGTGTCTACATACATACGACAGATGTCACAGGCCAAAGACATTTCTTGCCAAATGCCAAAAGGAAAATACACATATTAAATAATAAAAATAAAACATAAATCATCATTGCTATTCAGTTGGCATTAGATTTAATATGACCCTTTCAGTCTTTTTAAGAAACAACACAGTGTCATCTAATTTGAAAACAACACTGTAAACTTGATATTTATATATACGTGTGTGTGTGTATATATATATATATATACAAAATCAGATTCTGGTCCTCTGTTAGCTCTTAGTTATGTAGTCATGGTCTAATTCTTTTTTTTTTTTCAATTTCTAAAATAAGGAGAATGAAATAGAATGCCTTTGATTTCCAAGATAGCTATCATAGATGTTGCTATGAAATTATTGCAGCAGGAAAATTATTGGATTAGAAGTTGATTAATAAGTTTCCTCCCAGACCTGAGGGGAAAATTAATATTTGTTGAATAAATACTATTCTAAACTTTTTTATCATTAATGATTTTTTTATCATATGAAAGTAATGTTGGCCTAAACAACATAAAATTACTTCATTAACAAGAATTTATTTCAAACTTGGCTGTCTTATGAACTTTCTATGAATTTCAATTTGAAGCTCAATGCCTTCAGCATTTCCAAGCAAATTGTTTTAGAACTATGGAAGTGTTTGCAGTATTAAAACATTTCATAAAAATTCTTTTAATGCCTTACGACTACTGAAAAGGAAATCAACCGTGAAAGAATTAGACAGCCTGTACTGTAATGGATACTTGCAGATTAAAAACAGCCAAAATGTTGACAAAGTTTTATAAGCCTGCATTAATTTTTTGGTGAGCTATTATTATATATGTATATATTCAGATAAATAATGCAAGCTATACATTCTGATAAGGCAAAATTGAATTAGCATATTTAAGAAAAGTTCTAAGTTGAGAAATATGGTATGATTTCATTGAGTCAGGGTGTTACCTAAATAAAACTTATCCATAATTTAATTAAATCCATTTTTTCTTCAAAGACACTGAAGCAAACATAATTATAGTAGTTTATACTTCTATGATGTACCTCCTTTATATTGCTCTGAGTGTTCAAATTTTTCAGATTGAGGGTTTTCTTTTTCATACATTATAAAATTAAGTCTTTTGGAATTAGAAACTAAAATTGTCCTGAGATTTATAAATATTTTGCTTTTGAAAATATATAGTGTTGCATTGGTGAAACTGGAACTCTTCCCTGCACATGATGACATATGGAGTGACATCAGATATCTTATTGAGGATCCTTGAAAATAAAATGCATTATTGCAGGACACACAAATGTGCTTGATCGCAGTTGAATTTAATTATATCTTAGGGTCATTCCAATCCAAAAATGGGCATCTGAGATGGACAAACACCCCTCAGATGAAGAAGTACAAACAGCAAATAAATACGAGAAAAAAATTTTCAACAGCGCTGGCTATTCAAGAGATGCAAATGAAAACTACACTGAGATTCCACCTCACCCCAGAAAGAATGGGTAGTATTAAGAAATCAACCAATAATAAGGGCTGGAGGGGCTGTGGAGGAAAAGGAACTCTTCTCCACTGTGGTGAGAATGCAGGCTGGTGCAACCACTGTGAAAGTCAGTGTGGACATTCCTCAAAAATTTAGGTTTGGAGGTCTCATTTGACCCAGCTATTCCCCTTCTGGGTGTCTTCCCAAAAGAACTAAAATCATCATACTACAGCGATATATGTGAAACTATGTTTGGGAGGACTTCAAAAGTGTTAGAAGAAAAACTTTTTACCAGATAGATGTCATGATTTTGTTATTATCTATTTTTAGGATATTTGTAGATACTTACTACCTGTAAGAATTGTTGGAGTGAGAGCACTTGGTTTTGCCCCATAAATTAGAGTTCTAATCCAAATCTAACCTAAAAACAATTGAAGCACATTTCTACTGAGAATTTTTGGCTTTGTTTCAGTTTATGTATTTTTTAGTAGTTCTTCACTTTTATTTTTATAAAATTTAGAATGCTGGAAGCACATATTTAGCATGAGGAGAAAATATTTATGATTACAGTTATATCCCAGTGAAACACATTAAAATTCTTATACCTCCTAGAAAAAGTTTTCAATATTTGAGTTATTCATCTTGGCAGTTTTAGAAAAACATAAGAGGAAATACATATTTTCATTGGAAAATACTCATATTCTGTGTTAATAGAATATTAAATAAATATGTCCATAATTTTAATTTTATTTTAGCTCATTGCTTTTATCTTGAATGTCTATTCTTTTTTTCTTGCTAGTTTTATTCTTTCTATTAAACTAATATTTACTTTTTAACTACTTTCAAATTCTTACAGGTGTCAAACAAACAAGGAGGAAGCAACCGACTCCATAGGCTCCATCTCTATATGTTTCCATAGTGTCCTGTAGTCTTTGGGACAGCTTTGATTTTTAGTTTTGTGTCCGTGACATATTCAATCAATGCCACTTTATCAATAGTAAAAAAGGAAAAAAATAATTGGAACTTAGTATTAAAGAACCATTTTTAACACTTTCTAAAAAGGCTTAGCAATATTTTTGTAGCAGATATTTAGAATCTCATGGTCCTTGATCTTCAAGCCTGTTATTTCAGACCACTGAGCCATGCTGCCTCTCTGAACAAGTGAACAAAGATTTAGAAGTGCCTTTTAAATTACATTGGAAAATATATTGTGTGTAGAACAGAGAAGCAATGGTGCCTTCCTAATTAATCTTGTTACCATTAAACCTTCAATCTGACATATACTGCTTTCGTGTCACTGAAAGACCATACAAAGATTCACTTCTGATACTGGCAGCATCGAGAACAAAGGTACAGACTGCTTCAGAAATAAAACATAAGAATCCCAATCTGATTTACATACATACACTGACTGTATAAGAACGTTTCATTTCAAAATAAATGCACCAGTGATTCAGTAGCTTTTCATATGATTGAGAATGAGTATATCTCATGCATATGAAACAGAAGAGATTGGCATTAAAATAGAACTAGTATATGTAATTATTTTAAATAATCTTGTTGAATTAATAATTAATTTTAAATAAATTTTAAGCAATTATATTAACTTAGTCATTAAATTGTTGACATTAAATTATTTCTAGTCAATCATGACTTAACAATACAAACTTGATAAGGTTGTACTATGATTTGGACAAGTAACCCCAAAATGTCCATGTGTGAAGAGCTTGGTCCCCAGTTCATGGCACTATTGGGATATAGAGGAACTTTTAAGAAGGAGGAGTTGGTGGGAGATCTCAAGTCCCTGGAGGAATGCCCAGGAACTATGGAAAACTGGACTTTTTCCTCTCTTTCACACTGGATACGATGTGAACAAACAGACCTCCTTCCTCATGCACTCCCTTGTGATGCACTAAGCCACCCAAGTGCCAAAGTAATGGAGAGAATAGGTCATACACTGGCATATCCCAAACTATGAGCCACAATATAGCATTCCTCTACATGGGCTGATTGCCTCAGATATTTTATTATAGTAATAGAAAGCTGACTCAGAATACATTAGCAGCCATTAGTGTTACTCAGCAAGTATGCTGTGCTTTGTTGTCGCTAACATGCAAGAAAACCCTTCCTTGATTTACTGAGGTAAGTGGCCATGTGATTTTGCTCACTATGTAGTGTGGAGGCACATAAAAATTCTTCGTCTTTCTTTCCTGCTAGAGAGATTGTGCATACGTGTGTTAATGTGGGAGAATGACTAAGCTACTAAACAGAAGCTCTCAGGTCTACAGACCATCATTTTTTAAATTATGATGTAAGCTAGTGAGATTTTTTAGGGTGTTCTTTAATTCACCACACTTAGTTATTTGAATGGATACATATCATTTTCCTTAAGTAAATAGCTTTGTAAAAATAGGCTTGGAAATTTTAAGTGAATCCTTGCAATGTCAATATCTGAAGCTAATTTTCAAAAGGGAATGGGACCTCTATTCATATTCTAAAACACTACCAAAAGTTATTCGTCAGAACTCTGATCGTTAACAATGGAGAAAGAGGTCTTCCTCAGTTTATAGAGGTCACAGAACATTTGCTATTATTTTATCATGAATTGACATCTTTAAGACTGTTCAAACTTAACAATATGATCTCTTCTGTCTCCTTTTCCCCTATCTCCAATTCCTTTCTGCTCTTTCTCTTTCCCTCTTCTTCCCTCTCTTTCCCTCCCCTCCTTTCCTCTCCTCCCCTTTTCTTTTCTCTCTCTCATCTTCTCTCCTCTTTCTTTTAAACTTCTCTCTAGAGTTTGAGTGACTAAAGATTTAACTCTTGTGTCGCATATATATAATTCAGATATGTACCAGATCCAATGGTAGTGTACCTATGGCACACATGCACAACAGGCTGTTTGTATCATGAAAGCAATAAAAAGTTCACCATTACTGTACTAGAGGGTTGTCATTAGAAAAAAAAAACCAGGAAAGACATTGATAGATTTGTGGCATCATCAGGTTCTACACAGATGAATGCAATTTTAGAACCAGGAAAAATTTTTCTTTTCATTGTTAAATAAATCTTACAGATGTCCTATAAAATGTCTCAAGGGATAGATTAATTCCTTTAAAACTTTATGTCTATTGTTGTGCTTAATCTAGAAAGCACTTGAACAAAGAAAAATATTCCTTACATTTTTGCAGGTAACAATACTGTGGCACAGAAATTGTCTCACCAGTATATACTGGTGATAAATAGTGGAGCTGGATTTCAAACTAAAGTTTGACCCAAAATCATCAAATTTTATAATTAGAAGTAATCTACTTAGCTCTTGTTTCATAAACTATATCTTCAATGTGAGCTTCTTGGGACCCCCCTGAGGATTTCTAAATAACTTTTAAAAATTAATGAACCTACAAAAACTCCTATTACAGTAATTAACATACAATTTTAGAGCTCATCCCATTATATTTCATGAATGAGACTTCAGGCTAATGAATCTAAATGCATTATGGCCAATGGGTCAAATTTTGTTTTATAGATGGTTAAATGGAAAAATTTATCAATTTACTGTCATTCTGTATATTGTTTATAACAGCAATAATGGAATGTTTTCCTATAATCAAGTTTTTTTTTTTGTGATACATTAAGTGGTGCCTTGTAATATCAACAGTTCCCCCTTTATAGCATCTTTTCCCTTCATATCAAGCAGGAGAATTTAGGTCAATACATTGATCTGACAATTGCTGTTTTATTTTCTCAGTTTTCACCAAATAATTGCTATATTATTTATTTATTATTTTATTGTGAAAATATATGCAATTCCCCAGAAACTATTGAGATTACAGGTATAATTTAATCTTTTCATTACTAGCATAAATTTTTTGTCTTCATAATCTCAACTACTATCCACAAGACAACCATTCTGACTTTTTCAGAAATTCTAATGAAATAACAAAATACCTTCTCCCAAGACCTCCTTTCAAGATTGGCAAATCAGTCATAATTCAACCAGAAGAAAACCCTGTCAACAAGTCAGCTGAGAGTTGACTGACTTGTGAAATATATATAATATACATTTTATATATGAAAAATGTAATATGTACATACTTATGCAATATAAAGATATCTGAACAAATATGCAATGCAATATATCATATGCATACATACAAATGAAAAAGACACACATATACACAAAGATATCTTAACATGATAATTGCTTACAGGACAAGTGTGAGAATCTGAAATTTGTAGGGAAAATCTTCAGGAAGGAAATAAGGGAATACTGTGCGCTGGTTGGAACTTCCAGGTTTGAACAGAAGCAACCACCCACAGGAAGAATTTATTCTTGCAATAGCAACTTTCTGTGAAGATGTTTTAATTGATTAAATTGGGGTCATCCAGAATATTCAGGATGATACCACTTACTTGAAGTAAATTGATTAGGGGTTTTAGTCATATCTACAACACTTAGATTAGAGTTTGACTAAATAAACATTGTAGCCTAGCTGACATATCAAAACACTATCACAATGGAAACGTAGACAGTGAACTGTGGTGCCACTTGACATTGTGTACTTTTTATGTTAACCTTTTTTGTTAGCATGCTTATAATGACTTTTTGGCAATCGCAATGATTAAAATACAAACAAGAAAAGTGTTAAGGAAACAAAAAATCATACATAGTGTTAAACAACCTCAACTGGAAATTTTCTTCCACTATGTTAAGCATCAACTCTCTATTATTTGTCGTGGCAAGTGTGGTGCACACTTGAGTTTGATTTCCTCCTGGTATCTGTTGCTTTATAAGGAATTAATGATCTGTGTGGTTTTATTTTTCTTATATCAAATCAGTTAATTTCTACCTTGTTTTCATATTTTTGTATATTCTTATACAACAGATTCCCTTTCTGTTGAAAACTGCACAGCCAAAATAAGTAAAAGATGCAAGAAATTCTTAGGCTGAAGTGAAGAAGGGGAAATAAGTCATGTGAACAATTTGAGAAAAAATTAACAGTTGTAGGAATGGAGACATGTGAAAAGTAGTTAAAAACAATGCTGATTAATTAAACATCAAATCTAAGGGTGAAGAAAAACAGTTTGAGAGAAACAAAGCATGAAGAATGAACATATAAAGTTATCTGGTAAAATGTATAAAGAAAAACATTTGAAAAGTCAATGACTTAGTGGATCCAGTATTACCTAATTAAAAAACATTTGTGTATTGAAATCAATCAGATTTGTCATCTTTCAAGAAAAGTCAGTAACTTGCTTGCAATCAGATGCCTTTCAAAAATTTTAAAATGGCAAAACAAAGAAATAGGTAACAAAAATAGCTTACATCAAAAAGTGAAATTAAGTAGGTCTTTAAGATACTTACACATTATTAAACTTAGAAAATACAAAAGAGGTCATTCTACAGACTTTGAATCAAAATAGTGAATCCAATATTACCTAAGTAAAAAAGATCAGATTTTATTCTCATGTGACTCCATTTCTTCCACATACATACAATCATAATATTGTTGATACAACACTGAAAACCTTTCTTAAAGAATAAACAAAGAATAATTGAAGATTTGAAGTGGGCTATGGCAGCTTGATAGTATAGTGATAACATTTATGCCCATGTTTTAGTAGGACAGTTCATAATAGCTAAATCTTGGAAGTGGCCTATATATGTCCATCAACAGATGAATGGATAAAGAAAATGTGGTATTTATATAAGATGGAGTACTACTCTGCCATAAAGAATAAATTGAATCATTTGTAGGAAAATTGATGCACTTTTTTTATTTAAGAGAAAAAAACACATAAAAGACAGAAAGCAAAAGAGACAAACGACAACAGCAAATCTACAACAGTAACACTATAGGTTTACAAAACAAGATGATAAGAACTTGACAATGGTTGCAATATTGCGTATCATTACCTTCAACACAGTTGTTTACATTAACAGATACAGACATGTAAAATTGATCCAATCATATGAGAATTACCCATTCTTTCTCAATAACTAATACATTCAGCAGTATAGTCATTTTAGTTATCTTGCATATACATGTATACAGATTTATGTGTTTTTCCTTTTCCCTTCCTTCTTTTCTCCTTTTCCCTTTCCCAATTACTTTTGCTCTTTGAGCAGTTCCTCATCCTTACACAGTATTTATTGTAGATTTTGGATCATATATACTTTTTCAGTTTCTTACATTAGGGAGACAATATGGTATTTACACATGTGGGTTTGATTTATCTCACGTATGAGTATGGTCTCAAGCCGTGTCCATTAACTTATAAAAGTCTCAATGTAATCTTTCTTGATAGCTGAGTAGTACTCCATTGTATAAAAATACCACATCTTTTGTATCCATTCCTTAGGAAAATTGATGCACTTTGAGAACCATGATGCTAAGTGAAATAAATCAGACAAACAAACTTACATACCACATGATTTCTTTTAGATGAGAAACCCAAAGCATAAATGAAGATAGGTAATAGGAAGTAGGGAGATTGATCTTTTTCAAATGGAAGGGAGTCAAGAGAGGGGAAAGGAGGGGGCAAAAGGAAGAGAAGGGGATGAATAAAAGTATTGAAATGTGCGTGTTCATGTACCCACTCACCACAAGAAATGAATCATTAGTTATTGCAAACATATATTGATAAAAAGTAAAAACTGAAAAAAGAAGAATGGACAGTGTTTTCTAGAGTGAGCTACAGAGAAATGGATGTGGAGGGAAGAGCTGATTTCAGGCCAAAGAGTGTACCAGTCTCTAGTAAGGTGGAAGCACAGGAGCCCTGTGATATAATTAAGTCAAAGCTCTGTGAAGGGGTCCTGGAATAATGGAGGAGTAGAGACTTTGTAGAGTGTTGATCTCCTCTACCACAGTTTGAAAGCATCCCTTCCACAATTCATGCTGAGGTTGAATCTTGACTGTGGTAGTATTACATGGTAGTGTTTAGAACCTGATTAGAGCAAGAGAACTTCGCCTACATGAATGGATTAGTAACTTGTGAAAGGTCTGGAAGGAACTATCTTCAGCCCTTTTTGCCCTTGTGTTTTATAAGAATGTGTGAACAAAAGTGCCATCTTGAATGCAGAGAGAAGAGCTATCATCAGACATTGGATGCTGATAACTTGATCTTGGATTTCCTAGTCTCAGAACAGTGAGGAAATAAATTTCTGTTCTTGTAATTTACCCAGTGTCAGGCATTCTGTTATAGCAGCACAAGTGGACTAACATATTGATTAGTGGTTGTGAAAGGAAATCTGAGGAATAGGATAAAGATGACAGCTTTGAGCAGCAAGTCAGGAGACAAGACAATGGATTTTCTTTAGATATCCAAGGAGAAAATATATAAACATATTATGAAATATTATTTATATTAAAAAGCATGCTGAAGTCCACAAGTGAATTCAGAAGTATGCAGATATACTTATGTAATTAAAATATCACTGATACAGATTAAAGGGCTGTTGGTGGTGGCATACAAAATTCTTCACTTTTTAACTATTTATTCAAAATATATTTGAGCATGTAGTACATATCAGATATATATGGATAGTGGACCTAGAAATGTAACGTGTCAATGTAAAAAACTAAGTTTTACGTTAGAGGGAGGACATCAGAGTCATAAAGAAATTATTGCAATTCAGTCTCAGTTAACTGCTACTTGTTAGGAAGAACGTGATGCATATAATAGGGAAAGAACAGTGCATGGTGCCTGGTAGACTCACAAGATTTTTTACAATAGATTATTAGGTCATCATTAAGTTGGATTTTTAATGAACAAAATTTTCCCAAGTGGAAAAGTTGAGGAAAATCAGAAAAAATTATATGTGCAAAACCAAAGCATTATCAATTATGTGATGTGGTTCAGAGAGTAAGACGCGCATTTGAAGTAAGTTTTAAAAGTAGGTTGAGCTAGCATGTCTACATAACATTGGATTCAGAGTCACTGAAACCATCATTTAAAAATAAACTTCTGAATGCTTCATTTACATTTTCTACCAACAAGGAATGCTCTGCAAATGCAACCAGAAATTTAGGAAATTAACACTTACACATTTCCGCCGTCTCATCCTCTGGGTTCATTCAAATTTTGTCAGTGCCTTTCATGGCCAACAGAAGATATCTGGCACCATGTGTTGCATTTACCTATTTTATTAGACATTTTTATTTGGACTAGTTTCTTGTCCCACCTGTCTAACACTTTTGAAGAGCATAGGCTGGCTATTGTACAGAATCTTCTCACGATTACAATGCGGTTGTACAACTTTGGAAAACATTTCATCAATGTTATGGGGATTCTTATCTCTTTTTATCAGGTGGCTCACATGATTTTGATTTGTCCTCAAACTCATATATTGACTGTGATCATTTTATTACAGTAGGCATTGCCAGGCTCTTCTATCATAACGTTATACTTTTAATCTTATCCAATTAGTAAATAGTTTATAAGAAAGTGTGTTTGAAAAAAACGTGCTTTTCTAATGCTTTGTGAAATCTTAAATCATTTCTGGTTTTATTTCATGAGATATCATGCAATAATGTTATTTATTTTAATGTTCAAGAGATTCTGAGGTGACCAGCGCGAGCCACTACAAGTTGGCTTCTGCATCCTTTCATTTGGTCTTATTTTTCTAGCACACACCTCCTTGGTTTTAGAAACAGGATATTCTGATACTTCCCTGCCTTATATTTGAAATCAACCTGATTCCTCTTAAGGGAGAGTCCTACTTATTAACCAAAATATAAAACTCTAGGTCTGCTTTTTGCTATTGGGGTGTTGATGCTCTTACCTGTCCTCAGTGGAAAGAGCCAGGAGACACATGTTTGTAAATATCTTTGTACATACATATATACATACAATACATATATATATATATATATATATATATATATATATATATAGTATCTACCCATATATGTTGTGTTCATACCAGTCTCTTCAATTTCAGTTCACCATCACAAGAGTCCATTTCCACATCTTTTTAATTCTCCTCTCTGATATTGATAAAATGTCATTTTCCTTATTTTTTATTCTACTTGTAAGTATCAATATTTTTTGTTACCATAAATCTTGTCCTCACCAACACCACCATCATGCTTTTGTACCATATTCTGACTCCCACGCTCTTCCTAGACCATCATTATGTATCTCTGAACTTGGAAACCTCTTTATTGTATTCAGGCTCAGATTCTTAAGGGCCTCATAAGGAAATCGCCATCATCCTTCTTGGGCTTTGGTTTTCTGTGGTAGGAATTCTTACACAGCATGGATTTCTTACCTAGTTCCAGTGTTGTTGTAACAGAATCATAATAACAAGGTAGTTTTTTTTTTTTTTTATCCCAGCCCTGTATAGATATCCTTCCTTCTTTGCTGGGAGCCCTACATCTCACATGAGGCCCTCTTCACCTCAACTTGTATGAATGCTTTCTTCTTCCTGCTTGGACTCTGATATCCTCACCTGCTCCACTAGAATTATACACCTTTCTCTCTATCCAGTGGTCATCAAGGCCCCTCTTCCTCCATATGCTCTCATCTTGTTCATTTCTACTTACTGGCTTTTGGAAGGAATTTTCAAGAAGGCAAAACAGAAGGTATAGCAGAATAAAGAAATGAAGAGAAAGAGCTATCAATATTTTTAAGTGACTGGATTTGAATTTTAGAGCAATGAGTTTGGAAACTGTAAGGGACTTATTAAGAAGCCATTAGGTTAGGTGGGTTAGGAATGAGAAATTCGCATCGCTATAATACTTTAGATGATGCAGATGTCTCAAGTGTGACAGTGATTGAAGAATTTTAAAACAGAACAAAAATATTTTTGAGACTGGAAGAAATTGGTGGTTAATTAAGCAGTCTACAGGTGAGGGAGATGAATAAGTCACTACCAATATGCAGTGTTTTAGCTCCAGTCTGGGAAGCAGTGGAAGGCATTATTCAATTGGGGGTCTTATCCCTCTAAGTAATCTTTTCTCATTCCCTTCCCAATATTTAGAAGACCTAGTTTCCATCCTTCCTTATATTGTCCCTTTTGGCCTATGCTTTTAAAAAATGTACCAATCTAAGTGTTTTATTATATCCTTTGAATTTCTCTTTGAAAGAACTCTCTGATCAGTAAATGTTCCTTAGATCTGTATTTTTCAAAGGAGATGAGCTTATAAAACTAGTCAAATTTTTCATTTTGTTCTTAAGCACCTTATCATTTGTCATATTTTTCCTTAACACCATACCAAATGATAAAACATATACTGTGACAATCTTGATAAAATACAGGGCTATCTGAAATATGAATTGCCAGTAGGTCATAATATCAATAGAAACCAGGGAAAGTAACACCACTAAAGAGTTATTTAAATTGTGACAGAGTCAGCAGCCATGAACTTGAGTGTTCTTCAAACCAAAAAACTGAGCATTTCTGTATGAGAATTTGACTTTTATCCAATTAAAAAATGGCTGGAGTGAACATCAAAGACTGAAATAGAAAACAAAAAGAGTCACTGTCTTGTAATAAAAATTTTGAAACATGAAAGGGAGAGAAATCGTACTCAATTTCTGAAAGTTGAAATCTGTATCACAATTTCTTTTTCATTTCTTGTTCCTGTTCCAATATCCACCAGTTATCAGCTCAGACACAGCCAAAACTTCTCAGTCATGGATAACTCTTCCTCACTGGAAGCAATAAGACATTCTAAATTCCTTCAGCAGTGATGAAACCTTAACAAAAAATCAGTTAACACCTTTTGGTCAAGGGACTCTATAGAACCCACAGAGAGCTTGGGAGAAAGAAACTGAGTATTTGGAACTTATTGGGCTATAACTTTGGCCTGAAACATCATTAGACTTTTTTTTTAAATTATTCCATCATTCCCTGTCTTATTTTTCATGTTCTATTTGTGATTTCCCAAGTTTCCTTATAAGACCTAACATATATGAAGTACTCTTCAAGCGTTTGCTACCTAAACAAATCTGGAAATGTTCTTGCCTTTTCCATATCACAAAAGCAGTATTAAATAGTTCAAATATCATTAAGAGTTTTTGTCATGACAGAAAAATCTTGAAAAATTGTTTAATTAGTAGGTTTTATTGTGGGTCTGCTATTTTCAAAGAACTGGAGATGAAACTGAAAGAGAATAAAACGATTGACTATTACAAGCTCCATCTTAAAAGCGTATTTAATATCAGAGTATTGATAAGACAAGAACATATTTAAATATAATCAGCCTGTGCTTTAAAACTATGCAAACCTTAGACATTTCTGTTGGAATGTAAAGAAAGAAGAGAGAAATCATTATAAGATAAGGTGACATGAAAAGAATCATTCTTGAGTGACAAAGTTTAAAACATATTTGTTTGCTGCTTTAGATTTCTAAAAGAAGAGATAAATAGCCTCATATGTTCATTCATATGCTCGACATGTTCTTTCTTAGATTTTGTTGTTACATGAATTTTTTTAAGCAACCTGACTCTTGCTAGATAATGGTTTTTGTCAAAAAGTTGTATGATGGGGAGAAATCTATGTGGTACGGAAGAAACAGAAATATTAACAAAAATATTCAGAGTTGGCACTCAACGTCTTCCATTATTTCAATCCACACGGCATTTCTAACAATAATGATAATCCATTATTCCCTGTGGTGGAAACATCATTATATTTTTAACAATCCATTTGCTTTCACTACTAACTCTTCAGAAAGACTGTCTTTCTATACCTCCTACTGTCTAGGAGGCACCATGTGTCAAGTTCCAGTCAATGGAATGTGCTCAGAAATGAGGTATAGTATATCCATTTCTGCCTTCAAAAGACATTTTTGTATGATATTTTTGTTATTTTGATCTCTGATTTAAGCCTGTAGAACTTTTGGAGGAGACCATAGGAGAGAATATCAAAACAGAAGAATTCCTGAGGTGTCATGTAGTGTTGCCTATGAAACAAGTAATGAAACTTTAATATAAACTAAAAACAAGCTTTCATTTGTTAATCCATTGATATTTGAAATTTGCTACAAAAATCTTATGTTTTGTACCCTATTATATCCTATGTATGTAGACTAGACTTCATATTGTTAGCATGACATGTTTTAGGCATTCCTTTTATATGTTACTCTGAGACATTTATCTGGATTATGTTCCCCAATATGTCTACTTTTCAAGATTCTGCACATATTTTAAGGCTCAAATGTCTTGGTTACTTTTTGCTCATTGCCGAGACAAAATACCTGATGCCCAAAATTAGGGAAGGAAAGGTTTATTCTTACAGTTTCTCAGGAGTTTCAGTCCATACTTAAGTTGGCTCCAAGATAGTGTGGCATGGCAGGTCTGCCTTTCATGGCAGCCACGAGCAGCAAGGCGCGCTGGCAAGAGAGAGAGAGAGAGAGAGAGAGAGAGAGAGAGAGAGAGAGAAGGCGGAAGGGGAAGACCCACCTTCCTTTACGCTGTATGTCAGCTCCACCCCTGGGCGGGCACAGCACTCACATTGTCAATCAACAAACCAATAACTCAGCCCCATCAAAATTATATGAGGACTTGGGTGTACACTGCACTATCACCCAATACATCAAATAAAATATTACCTCCTCTGGATTCTTTCCTTCTTATCTATAATAAGATAGAAACTTTCACTTACAGTGCTTTTATAATCCTTCTTCCAGCACTTACTTTAAAATTTTCTTTTGTATGTTTCTTGTATACATATTCTACTATCTCTTTGAGAATGCACACTTAGTATACAATGTTTAGTCTCTATTCTCCTACTGTGTTTCTGCATACAAGGTTCTAAAACACAAATATGAGAAGTTAGCAGTTTATAACCTCAAAAATGCCTTCACTAGAACCCAATAATACTCCCACATTTCTACTGTTTATAATCTTCAATCTTTTGTTTTTATAGCAGCCTTAACAGACTAGGATAAAATTTTGCATAATCTTAGCACCCTGGGTGGTTAAACCCATAGACTTTACTATTAAGACCAGAATTTTTAAGTAACTTTCAAGAAAGAGAAAAATGTTTTATTCTTTATTTAGAAAGTGTATGTACTGTTTTTACAGACTGTTAGGTAAATCCTTAATGCTGACCTTTAGATTCTTGCTCTGAGGAGCTTTGCCTACCATTGAGACCCCAATTTTTAGTTGGAAAATCTTCCAACTAGACCTGTGTACATTTCTGACCTGTGCTCACAAGAGAATTTCTTAATTTAGCATCTATTACTCAGTAAATTGTCTTCACAATTTCACTTGATTTTTCCCCTGGATAATTTTTCTCCTTGATTAATCTAATTCTGAATCTCTACTAAATTTATCTGAGAAAAGATATTGCTTTCTAATTGACCCCTCAACTTGAAAAAATATACTTAAATATGTTGGATATATTTAAAAAAACCACACACACACAGCAGTGATTCAATTCCTTAAAAGTAAAGCAGCAGGCTGAGGTACCTGCATAATTCTGTGTTCACCCACAGCCTCAAATATATAGTGAAGACACATGTCCAAGATAATAAAGTATCATTGTTCTTAGATATATTTCTGCATACCAGGGATGCAGGAATGCCTGTTTTCCTCTTTATATCAGCTATTCACAATCTGGACTGCAAATAAAACTGAAATGATTTACAAATCCATATAACAGGGGACATTTTTTTTCAAGTGTGCATTTTTCAGAAATGATAAAATGGAAGAATCTATGCTTGTTGATAGCAATTTCATTATCAATAAGGGAAAATTCAAAGTGTGCAGTGAGGAACCCCTCTCAAAAATATTTCCACTAGAAATCAGGAAGCCATCAAATTCTCAGGCTATCCATTAATTACGTACAGACATGAACTGCTTATCAAGGGGACAACACACTGAGAAATGCTTCCTTTGGTGGTTGATCATTGTATAAATGTCTTAAAATACACTCACATAAAAAAAGATAACTATACGATAACTAGGCGATATAGTCTTGTGGGACACCAATAGATGTGGTCCATTTTTCACTGAAGAGTGAAGTATATGACAGTATTTGCCTCCAAAATATTTTTATATATTTGCATACTGTCTTAGTTTTTACTCGTTGCCGAGACAAAATACCTGACACCCAAAATTAGGGAAGGAAAGGTTTATTCTTACAGTTTCTCAGGAGTTTCAGTCCATACTTAAGTTGGCTCCAATGCAGTGTGGTGGGGCAGGGCTGCCTTTCATGGCAGCCGCGAGCAGCAAGGCGCGCTGGCAAGACAGAGAGAGGTGGAAGCGGAAAATCCGCCTTCCCTTGCATTGTATCTCAGCTCCACCCCTGTGCAGGTGTAGCAGTCACATCATTAATCCTGGCGCTAGACAACAAACTGATCACAAGCATCAGACTCAGCCCCATCAAAAGTACATGAGGACTTGGGGGTACATAGCATATTACCCGATACACATACTGTAGCAAGTTAAGTAACAACTCATTTTAATAATAAAGGGGATGACAATGTATATGATTTTTTCAGTAGCAAATTTGTAGAACAGTGAAAACTGGAGGCTAAAGGTGAATAGAATAGGGAGTGATAATATTCAAAAGGTAGGAAGTCCAAGAGCAAACATACACTGGAATTTTTTTCTTTTGCGATCAACCAGACAACATAGTGAATATAACTAATATTGAGTGTTGTACATATCAATAATAAGAAAAGAAAGTTCAAGCGTTCCACCACAAAAATTTTAAATATTTGTGATGATAGATATGCTAATTAACTTGATTTAATTATTTCATGTTATGATAAACATCATATCACTTTGCACCTTTAGTGGATTCATAACTGGTGGTCAACTTGTTGTACCAGCTGAACTGAATCAGCATGGTGCTGTGGATGGTCCACCTAAGGGTTGTTTCCAAGATAAAAAGGAGAACTGGAGAGGAAGTTTAGCACTGCGGGTTGTCCTTAGAGTTGTGGCTTGGTGCTGTTGGTTCTCCTGGTGCTGTTGTTTCTCCTGGAGGAGCTTGTTGAACTTCTTTTCTGGTAATGAACTTGGCTGTTCTCATCATCAGAGGAGTTTACAACCTTGTTGTCGCTGAGAATGGCTGCAGTTCACTTTGGGGGAGCTCTGGGCCTTATTTTGAGCATCATTTCCTGATTCTGGAGGGGAAGATGGTATGCTGTTCAATCTCCAGGAAAAGCTTTTCACGCTGGCTTTCTGATATGAACTTGGCTGTTCTCATCCTCAAAGGAGCTCAGGCCCTCATCACTGAGGATGGTTGTGGCACTTTTTAGGGGAGCCTTGTCCTTATTTTGAGCATCACTTCTTGGTTCCAGTGCAGAACCCTCAAACTACTCTCACAAACCCTTAACCCCGGTGGCATAGACTTTCCTGTTTCCACCACTGACATTTGGGCCTTCCCAGTGCAGATCCATGAAACAGACTTACATGAGTCATTGTTGTGTGCTCTAGGCTTCCAGCTGGACTCATGAGGGGCATTGTCATGGGCTCTAGGTCTTTAGTTGAACTTGTGCAGGACATTGCTGTGGGATCCAGGCTCTCAGCTGGTCTTTAGTGTGTCAACAGACTTCCTGCACTTCCTTTGTATTTAACTCCTTGGGTGACCATCATAAATATTACTATAAGTTAGGTGTATTGTTTGTTCTTCTTGCAAACCATGACTACAACATACCACATCAGTATAGACAAGTATAGTTTATCAATATGTCATAAAAATATAATAATATTTTTAAAAAGCATATGCATATTTATATTGACTTATTGTGATTTTTAAATTTGACCATGTAGGGTGGTTGTGGAATGGGCCAAACACTTCCCGTGAGCAAGTGGCAGTCCTGGGAAGAGACCCAAGAAGAAGCCAATCCCTTCCTGCAAGCCAGCTGGTGCACAGGCTGAGAGATAAGAAGTGCCACCTCCCCCTCACCCTATCCTCTGTAAGCAACTGGCTGATTCGGAGTACACAGGCTGAGATGATACCGTTGAAGTAAAACAAAAACAAATTAATGCCCATATTGTTTGATTGACTTTGCAAGCCTAAAACTGGTAGTCTGAGCATCTATTTAGAGGATAACAATATACAATATAGCAAATATGGGGGATTTC
>RJWM01029541.1:0-14321 GCA_004363535.1 Dasyprocta punctata
AAAAAAAATCTGTTACTGCTCCTTTAAAGAGCTCGGGACTACTCAAAGCAGCCTCCAAATAAAGTTTCTCCTAGTGTAAGTATAGAAATAATAGCAAGAAGCAACCACTGCTGGTGACTTTACCCTCAAATCCATTGGATCAAAGTCTTTGAAATGACAAACCCCAGCCTGCTGACCTCTTCCGGAGGTGATGGTCTAATTGGCTGCAGGTGTCTCAAGACATGCCCAAGGTCCCCGCCTCTGCTTCCTTCTTGGCTTGCAGAAGTTCGCTCTTCCCTGTTTACTTCACTGAAATACAATCTTGAAAAATAAGTCATGTGAGCCCAGCTGAGTTTCTTGGTAGAGGAATTATGTATAACAAGATGGTTGGCAAGGTTATATCACTCCATGAAAGCTGTAATTTCCCTGCAATTGATTTCCTAAAGATAACTCAGTGTTTGCGTGCGGTGAAAGCTAATTTAACAAGAAAGATGAGTCTCTTCAGAACACCTTGATTGGCAATTGTGATAAATTCCTATAATTACTATTGACTCAAAGGAGGATTTTCATTTGTTAAGATGTTGCTGAAATGACAGTCCGGTGATGGCTTTAAACAGAGAAAATGGAAATACCACACGCTGCTCCCATCTTCACAAAGAAATTGGGGGGGATTGGCATAGTTACAGATATTTCTGAGTCTGCGAAGACCTCGTAAAAATCTCAGCAAAACCCCCCTTCTCCTCTGTGGTCCATCCGTACTGACTGAAAATTCTCAGAGGAACCATAGTTCACAGACCGAGACAGAGAGCACTTGCCTAGCTAGCATGTGTGAGCCCTGGCTTCAACCCCCAGTTTAAAGCAAAATACTAAGTAAAAATGCCTTCTCACTTGGTAGAATTTCACAAGTGAAAATAGTCTGCTGTACACTGAAACAAAGCACATATTTTTATATAACGTCCTATATGATTGTAAAGCATTAAAAATATTGATCACAGTTTTGTAAACAAAGACATTGCTATTACGAGGTGACCTGCTGCTTTCAGTCACTCAACAGGTTTAGGAGACGCACTCGGAGTATCATTTTCATTGAAGATAAGGACGCTGTGGCTCAGATACGCGGAGCGACTAACGTGGGATCGCAGATCACAGCTACTATGTCAACCCAAACGCTGTGTTTCAAAGTCTAAGATTCTTCCTAATATGCCACGTTTATGACAAAATTTTACAAACTAGAGGGTGTTAACAAATTAGCACATTTTGCCTATATTGATATTTGTCTTCTCCATTTGAAAATTGCTTATAGTAACTCTCCTTGGAAGTTTTGGCATCTCACATGGAAGTAAATATGTGTATGTATGTGTGTGTGTGTGTGTGTGTGTGTGTGTATAGATGTATGAATGAGCTAATTTGTTAGGAACATAGAAAATATAAGCAAATTTGCTGCTTTGCTTGCTGGTTCCATAAACATGATCCTAATGCGCTAAGAGTCTCAAATAAAATTTTTAAACTAAATTTATTACATAATAACAAAACGTTATTTGCTTGTTTTCTTGGACAAGTTTCTCATTCTTTTCTTCCCACCCAGTAATTGGTAACTAACATAGTAAGGCTGGGTGACAGGAACCTCAGAAGGGAGAAGGGAAGACGAGAAGGCAGAGGACCCTCGTCGCGTTGCATTCTGGTCTTAGCCTGAAGGCAGAGCGGAACCGCTGGTGGGAAGGACCGCAGCTGTGACTCCAAAGGTCACTCTCGCAGCGCCCGGGGGCCAGGCATGCATCTGCAGACTCCGTTTATGTGACCGAGGCAGACCGCCAGAGCAGTGGAAGGGGCAGAGCTCATGGGGCAGGGGGTAAACAGATACAGGATATGGTGAGTGGGGCAACGTGGTTTGGGTCCAGATGTTCCCCGAGAGCTTCATGGCTCGCAGGCAGTTTTGGGAGGTGAGTGAATGAGGGCGCACTGCTGGGGACTTGCTGCTGGGAGGTGGGCTTGGTCACCAGTGAGGCCAGTCCCTGGAGCGTGACCTGGGAGGACAGATCTCCCTCCAGATGCCCTCCCTCACTCCCTGCCTCCTGGCTGCCGTGAAGGCCCATCCACCACGCCTTCCTGCCTTGGAGCTGGCCGACTACAGACTAAAAACGACAGCCGAAATAAACCTCTCCTCCTTAGGTGGTGGCGTCTGGTATTTATCCCAGCCACAGGAAAAGTGACTAAGACAGGGAGGGAGATGAAAAGCATCACCACCTCCAAGGATGGGTCTAGGTGGACGGAGGGGCCATGCTTCTGAGTTGGGGCGGCGCATATGGGCAAAGGCTGCGGCTGGGAAACCGCTAGGTGTGCGGAGCCTCCACTGGGGAGAGAGTCCGAAGGCCAGGGGCACACAGAGCCAGCACCTGGTTCTCCAGGGCTGAGGGCAGGGACAGATGGAGGGGTCTGGCCAGGCTGCAGCAGCGGTCAGGGGCAGAGCTCACTGAATGTGTCGCTCTCCGAGGAGAGGGGCGGGATGGGTGGCACCTGCCTGAGCCGCTCACCACCACAGCACACACAGCCGGTCAGCCGACTGCTGCAGCCTGAAGCCGGCTCCCCATGCACAGGGCCATGCTGCAGGAGGCTCCGGCTCCCGCCAGAGCTCAGGGGGCGCTGCTCCGTCCAGGTGTCCCGGGACATTCAGCAGGACTTCGGGCCCAGGAACACTGGCACGGTGTTTCAGCATCTCAGGCTGAGAAGGCTGGGCCTGGAAATCCGGAAGAGTTCAGAGGGCCTCGGGCTCCCAGGCAGGAGCGTCCTGCAGTGCACGGCGTCCTGGATGTGTGGCTTCCCCACGAGGACCCAGCGCACGCCAGGCAACACAGCGGCAGTTCAGCCAGACCCCGAGCCACCCGTGGGCCTTGTGCTGCAGCGAGAGGTGATTCAGTTCCACCGAGGTCAGGTCAGCTGTGGCCTCTGACCTTGCACTGTTACAGCTGGGTGAGCCCTGCTGGTGATGGCAGGGGTGATGGGGGTTGTTCTTGCATTTGTTTTTTGGTTTGGTGTGTCCAGTTAGGACCTCGTTATGTAGTCCAGACCAGCCTTTGAATTCCTGCGTAGCCCAAGCTGGCCTCCAGCTTGCCATCCTCCTGCCTCAGTCTCACTAGAGCAGGGATTGCTGGCGTGCCACCTCACCCGGGCTGACAGTTTTATAGAAGTTATTTCATCTCTCCGTGCCTCAGTTTCTTCATCTATGAAATGGTGGTAGTAATAGTACATGGCTAAGAGCATTGTGATGAGAACAACGTGGGTAAAATGCACATAAAATATTTGCAAAAGTTGGGGGCTGGGGCTAGAGCTCAGCGGCACAGCACCTGCCTGGCAAGCACGAGGCCCTGAGTTCAATTCCAAGTACCAAAGAAAAATATATTTGGAAAAGTAGCCAGCACATGGTAAGCACTCAGTATATGTCATTATGTATACATGTTTTCTATCAGTAATGGGACAGTATCATAATTTACCTATGATGGCTGCTTTTGAAGAGTTCACAGTCTAAGAACTTCTATGTTCTACACAAAACTCAAAATGGTAGGAAGATATCAACTCTCAGTTATTCGAGAAGGCATTATTCGACAGATGAGCAAAGCCAAGAAAATAAAATATATCACATAATAATAGTTTATCCTCCTGAAAACCAAGCTATCGTTACACCTAACACAACGCATATTTCCAGAGATATTTCCTCAAAATTTGCCACGAATTTTCTGCAAACATAATTAAAAGCAGTAGATCTGTTTTCACTGTGGGCAAGAATTTAACAAATTCCAGCTTCGGTTTTTGAAATAGCCACCTAGGCACTTTTAACACTGCTACGGTGCTTTCCTGCTCCCGAGACATATGGGAAATGTAAAGTGATTGTAATAGCAGAGAGAGAGGCCTCCCTCTTCTTAATGAAATTCTAAAAAGCTACAGTCGCCTGTAATGCAAACAAGCGTTTCTGCCTCGGTGCATTCATCACAAAGACGCAGCCAACCATGGCTGCTACCGAGGGCTTGCGGCCACCAATGCTGCCACCTGCTGTGCAGAAGTGGAATTGCTTTCTTTGCAGGGAAAGCATTTTTAAAAATCAATGCCTTGACAAATTGGTGCTGCCCTGTTTAGGTAAATAGATCTATTAGCCTAGTAACTCAGTATATTGTTGCAGTAGTTTATCCTTCCCCCTAACTCAGCACCCCCGGTCGTTTTGCTAAACTTACCCCTTTGTTTACATGGTCTCACCAGCTTGCCCCACGGTACAGTAGCTTGGTTCTCCGTTTTCTCTCATTTCATTTACTCAGGATGCATTACTTTAATGTTGCAATACTTCTTGCCACGTCACATTTTATAAGGATGCACCCTGAGGATTCCTTTCTTCAGACAGCCTTGAACAAGGACACAAGATAGCAAGCACACAGAAATCCCTTTTTCTTCCGGAACACAAAGGAGCACTGCTCACATAGCTCAAGTCTTACACGGAGGCACATACCCAGGCGTAGCAACCAGGAGGCTGTCTTTTTAAGAAAATAAATGTGTCAACACAAAAAGTACTCAGTTCAATACACACATGTTCATAACCTCTTGCATGCAAAATGTATGCACACCGACCTAAGGTCAACTCTGTGAAAAAGAGGTGGAACCAAATTTAAGAAAATTCATGACATAAACTAAGTCGAAGTTCAGCATTTGGCTCACCTTTGCGAGCTGGGCGTCTCCTTATCTCCGGCTTTCCATGCCCAGCCAAGCCTTCCGATGAGGCTCCGTTGTCCCGCTTCCCCTTCTGCGACACTCGGAGAAGCACCCAGCACAACCTGAGACTCCCAGACGGGAAACTTCCCTCCTTCCTCCCTGCCTGCCCCCTCTCCACTGCCTCCCAGCAGAGCTGGCTACTCTAGTGCTTCCTCTCAAATGATCACCTCATTGTTTCTGGAAAACCACTTGAACCAAAGACCACATCACATGGATAATTATTTAATGTATTAACTGCCCTCAAATATTTGCACTTTGTCAGAGCCTCCGTCCACGCATGGCTTAATTAAAAGCATGCATAACTGGCAGGATGGTGGGCACCATGAATGCTGACAGAGCCAGGAAGGGAAGCTTCAGATAGTCAAATGAAGGAAGAGGACTTGCGCACACACAAACACACACACACACACGCAAAGCCTACTCCCAAAAGAGGCTGTAAACACCGCACTCACACACAAGCAGAGAGGAGGCCATGCCACATTGTATAAGGATGAACCTTGAGGCTTCCTTCCCTCCTGCTTTCTATGCCCAACCAAGCCTTCTGACGAGCTTCATTGCCCAGGTTTCCCTTGTGTGATACAGAAGAGAGTTCACGCGCTCTTTCCACAACTCAGGTGTCCCAGGGAGCAGACTCCAGGGAAAACAGCAATCATTCACGGAATCAGGAACCAGGTGAGTGCTTTCATCACCTCGGACTAATGTTCTGTACCCTCTGTCTTGGAGGCTACAGGTTGAAAACAGGCGTTGTCGCTGTACACCTGCACACTTCCCTTTAAAGATTTACCCCATCCACTTGAAGCACTCTGTATCTTTAAAAATCCAAATTTTAATAGGAAAACCACATAAGAAGACCCTCTATCCAGTGATATTTCTTTGCAACTCTAACAGAGGTCCATAAGATGTCATCCCATCAAAATTAAACTATGGCGAGTAATTTCGGGATTTGCTCTCCTAAACTCAGAGATTGATATCATGGGCATATTAGCATCTCACATCTTCCCCTGACGAGCACCCATTCGCTTACTGAAGTGGGTAACCTAATGAGCACCTATTTGTTTACCATCTTGGTGTAGATACAGATAGGATTCATGAAAGTTTGGTTACACAGCAAAGCTAAAATTTTGTGCTCTGAGCTTGGACCATGGAGTCTAGCGGGAAGCATCACTCTGCCTGTGGAATACCGCAGACCCTAGAAACATGCACAAGAAACACGTCAGACCCAAGGTGTGGCTCTGGGCAATCATCTGTAACATTGTTTCCTTACTGCTATTATATTGTTTTTTTATATGGCTAGTGGATTCCATGAGAAGGGGAGAATTGATTTCAGAATGTATATGGCACTTATGCATGTCTGTATTCCATTTGGTAAACACAGATAAAAAGGAAGAGAATCTTTGACCTTAAGCCACTCAGGCTTGATGTGATAACCTACTTCCCCGGGCCCCTTCAGACTGAGATGTAAAATTCCAGGATCACGGGTCGCAGTCCTATTAAATGCCTGAATCACGAGCCCAATAGCGAAGTAAAAGCTTGCAGATAACACTTCTCTGGAGGTATCCCAGTCAACCTAGACTGGAAAATATAACTGAAGCCAACAATGACAAAACCTAATTAGCAGTTGCGTGAGAACCATTAAGAAGAATTAGAAGGCTGTTGTTGACTGTGGAGAAGACAAAGTATTCAACTAGACTTCACATCTTGTTAGAGTCAAAGGAAAGCTTAGTGAACATGTATATTTGACTTACCATAAAGTTTAAGTTAAATATAGACTTTTTCTGTATCTTGTCAGTTTAACGTTAAATTTCTATCCAAGAATGTTTACTAAGAATGGTGAAGAGTTTTCCTAAAATACTGAAAGATTTGATTTAATAGTACCAAGGATTCTTTGACCTCTAATTCCAATACTATGAATTTTTTCTAGGACACTATATTTATTAACTGTATGCTATCATAACCTGTCAATCTACTAATGACATAAACTATTTTTGTCACAGAATTCTTACTTGGACTACTTACTTTGTGACAAGTAACTCACTGTTATAGGTATGGTCCTGTGTCCCCCAAAACCTCATGTAATCATGGATGGGGCTGAGTCTGGCGTTTGTGATTGGTTTGTTGTCTGGCACTGGGGTTGGTGATGTGAGTGTGACACCCACGCAGGGGTGAAGCCAACATGCAGTGTAAGGGTGGGAAGAAGGTGTGTCCTCTCTCTCTCTCTGTCTGTCTCTTACTCTCACTGGTTCACATTTTGCTGTTCAGCGGCCACCATGAATGGCAGCCCCACCATGCCATGCTGCCTTGGAGCCAACTGAGTATGTACTGAAACCCCCAATAACTGTAAGAAATAAACCTCTCGTTTCCTAATGTTGGGCATCATGTATATTGTCTCAGCAATGAGAAAAAAGTAACTAAGACACTCACTTATGACCTATTAGTTACTTCATTTGTGTACCTGTGAGTCAGCATTCAAAAATTGTCAATTCTTTCTTAGACATTTTCCCCTGTAGTCCTTTTTTAGCAAACCTTTGCATTCTAAAAGTTTTTTGTTTTTTTGTTTTTTTAGTACCAGGAATCAAACCCATCACCTCTCCTTGCCAGACAGGCGCTTATGCCACTAAGCTATATCCCCGGCTCTAAAAGTTGTATTACTAAAACAGAATTTAAATTATTTCCATTTTAATTCCATTTTTATTATTTTCATTTTTATCACGGTCTATACCACTACTTCAGTAAAATTTTCCTTTTTCTCCAAACTAACAAAAAGATGTCACTCATCCTGCAGACGAGGTAAGTCAAGAAGTACTTGATGAGCAATAAGAATATACTCTGAACATTTATAATAATAATTTTTAAATTTTAGATTCTACATCCTGAGTAAATGTATTGCTTGTCAGACTATCATAATTGTCTATAAAAGTCTCTCTTCTTTTAGTTTATCTTTATTTTTATTTCTATTCTGCATTCCCATTCATCCACTAGTCCTCCAAGTAGCAAACATCTTAAAGTTATTATTGATATACAGGGATATCCTACTGTTTGAACATACTCAAAAACATATTATCATACTTGTAAGCCCAGCACAGGAGGCTGAGGCAGGCAGATTGCCATGAGTTTGAGGCAAGCCTGAACTACATAGTGAGTTTGAGGCCAGTGTGAACTATAAAGTCAAACCCTATCTCAAAAAGAAAAGAAAAAAATAATATTGTCATGCTGGTATGTGTGTTTACAAGACAGTATCATATTTAGGTCTAATTATTCTTCCTTTCTTCACTCAACACATGATTTTAAATTCTATTCCATGGATGGATGGATAGATAGATAGATGATAGATAATAGGTAGATGGATGGATGATAGATGTGTGTATAGTCTGTTGCTTCAAACTACTATGTTGAAAATCCTCAGTGTTTTACTAGCCCTCTTCCACTGTAATGAAACCCAAATTGCCTTCCTCTCCTTCCTGTTCCAGACATCCATGTATTACCACTCAGTTCCACATGTATCCATATTGCCTGATCTGCAAAAACAAACGTGAGCTCTTTTAATACTTTCCTTTTGCTGTCCAGCAGTATTCAGCTTTGCCAGTAGAAGAAAATGGAGGAACATTTTGAGAAGAGTTTTCTTCCCTGGCTCTGGTGCAATACCTCTTCAAGCTTCTGAACACAAACATCTGCTCCAGTCTCCGTGTCCTGAAGCCCACAGCAGCCACAGCCCTGAAGCTGCCACACACACACACACACACACACACACACACACACACACACACCTGGTCCATTGCTCCATTCAGGGAGTTTCGCAGTAACATTTCTCCGGGTTTTACAGAGCTCATAGCCTTTCCTGCAGCCAGGGTCTGCTGATCACCCAGCACTGTTCCCTAACGCCCGCCCTTCCTGCAGTTTTCCATCAGAGTGTTGCCAGCAAGATACTCCCCAGGAGCGGGTCTTCTCAGCACTTGAGAGGGTGAATTTCTGCACGCATTGGAGGCTAAATCTCCAGTAAGTTACACCAGCATGACACCACGGTGACTTCTCTGCCACCTCTCCAGTGGTTAGAGAATGACTACTCCTTACATCTGGCACTCCATATTCCCTGGAATTCTCTACTTCTTACTCACCAATAAATAGCGTATTACCCTAATCCCCTGTTACAACTGATAGTTCTTTATACCCACTTTTTCTTCTTGAATTTGCATGTGGTTTTTCTGTTCTGATTGAACCTTGATTAGAAACATACTACATCCCAAACAATAGTGCAAAAAAAAAAATCATACATGTCCTCTGAAGGATTTCAAATATACCCCAAAACAGACTTCATAGATCACAAGATAAATATCTAACTTAACCAATACTTTCTGCCTACTCTACTGAATGGCATCTAACAATATACCTCTACTCACTAGACGTATTTGACTCCTACATGACAATCAAAACTTAACCCCCAGAATTCAGGCTTTTTCTTGTCTCATAATAGGAAAGTGGTAAATTACTGTTTTAATTGCATGTCTCTAATTAGTAACATATTTTCCTATACTTGTTGAGCTTTCAAGTTTCTTTTCTATAAACTTCTTTTTCATATTTTTTGCCTGTTTCTATTTCCAGTGTTTTTAAGCTGTTCTTGAAAATTATAGGAATTCATTGTATATTCTAGAAAATATCCCATGGTCAATTTTAGACATTGCAAATATCTTCTCCCAATCTTTCTTCTGTCTGCAAACTTTGTACATGATGTACTTTATTAAAAATGAATCCTCAGTTTAAATATCTTTCTCACTCAATAACCACAAAATACGCTGTCATGTATCTTCTACTAATACACAATTTTACTTTCGTGGCTAGGTCTTTATTCAAAATACACTTTTGCTTATGGTGTCAAAAGCAATACAGATTATTTTATTCCAATTAATGAGCCAAAAAAATGTTTTAAAGAAAAGAGGAATATGATTATATCAGCTTTTATGAGGGATCAAAAAGTAGTGACATTAAAGAGTAAAGTAAAAGTGACTCATCAAGACTAATACTTATTCAACAAATGGGATTAAGTAAAAGAAATGCATAAATTCCTAGAAACAAGATTCAGCCAAGACTGAGCCATGAAGAGGCAAAAGTCTAAGCATGCCTATAACTGGTATTAAAGTTGAATCAGAAACCCTCCCAAGAAAGAAAAGCCCAAGACCAGATGGCTTCACTGGTAAATTCCACTAAATATTTTGAGAACAATTAATGTCAATCCTCAGACTCAAAAAACTGTGGAGAGAGAAGAATTTCAAACTTACTTTATGACTTAAGTTTTACTCGAATACTACAGCCAAAGACACAAGAAAAAATGCCTGATGAATATACACATAAAAGTAATCAATATAGAACTGGTTAAATTCAGCAGTACATTACAAGTGCCATTGGTATCACAATCAAATGAGATTCACCCCTGGGATGCAAGGATAGTTGGGTCAATATAGGAAAACCAATTAATGTGGTATACGTATTAACAGGATAAAGACTGAAAACCATATGAACATCTCTACAGATGTGGAAAAAATATTTCACAATATTCAACCCCTTTTCATGATAAAAACTCTCAACTAGTTAGCAATAGAGGAAAACTACACCAACATAGTAAAGGCCATACCTAAAACGTCCACAGCTAACTTCATACTCAACAGCGAAAAACAAAGTTTTTCCTCTCAGATCAGGAAGAAAGCAAACATGCTCACTCTCATTACTTTTATACAGCATATTGTTAAAAGTCCTAGCCAGGAAAATTAGAAAGGCTGAGGAGATAGCTCAGTGATGGAGTGCCTTCCTAACACGCATGAGGCTAAGCACAGATCCCTAGCATGGAAAGAAAAACCAATTACATTCTTTAAAGATATAGAAGAAAACAAATGGAAAATTTATACAGGACAAAAAAAGACCACAACTAGCCAAATAAATCTTCACAAAAAAGAACAGAACTAGAAACATCACTTACATTAGTCAGCTTTCTTGCCACTGAGACACAATAGCTGATACCCACAATTTAAAGGAGAGGATTATTTTGGCTCATGGTTCCAAGGGATTCAGTACATGGTTGGCTGTCTCCAATGCAGAAACATCATGGCTGAAAAGTGTAGTGGAGAAAAGGTGCTTAGTTCATGGTAACCAGGAAATAAAATAGGGAAACCATACCAGAGAGGAAAAGGCCAGGAACTATGTCTATATTTCTTATGTCACACCTCCACGACCCACCCAGACACACCCAGAAGTACACTTCTCCAGTCCCCTAGGCCAATCTCAAATCTAATCCAGTTGACACTCCACCTTAACTGTCATATTTTCCCCCTTGTCAACTTGATATCCAAACACATTTCTTTATACTACACTTAGTCTCCCAATAAACACAGTAACTATCTAATGATTCTACCTAATTTGTTTGACTATCCTATGTACAAGCAAGAACACAATAATTGCTTCCTCAAAGACTCAAAAGTTCCATCATTTTCTAAAAGCCCAAGACCAAGTCTTTTCTGATGCTCAAGGCAATTTTTAGCTGTAAAAATTTTTAAAAGTTACACAACCCCAAGATACAATGGCACAGGGTTAGCATTTCCCTTCCACAAGGGAGGAACAGGAGGATAGAAAAGAATCAAACCAAAGCAAGACTAAAATCCAGCAAAAATTACATCCTTTATCTCTTTATCCAGTATTCTTTGGGTCCACAGTGACAAAATATAAGTTCCACAGTGTTTTGATGCCCATCCCCCTTATGATCTTGCTGTTTATAGCCAACGTGGCCACTCTCTTGGGCTGGTTCTGCTCATTGCAGCGTTCCTCAGCAGACAGCCCACAATCCTGGTATCTCTAACTTTCTGAGGTTTTCACTGTACTTTTTCTTCATTACAACAGCTTGAATCACTGCTCCAGCAGCTCCTTGCCTTCCTCTCAGACTTTCCTTTGAAATCTAGGTGGAAGCCTCCCTCTCACATTCTTTATGCCGATAAAATGAGAAGACAGTAAGGATTGTTGTCAGTAGGAGCAGTAGTCAGGCCCATTTAAACCATGGCTTCAGTGGTCTCTGAAAACCTGGATGGCTGAGCACGTAAAATTAATTCATAGGAACCAAGTCTTTAGGATCTCTTCTTCAAGCAGGGAGTCTAAGGGCTGTCTTCTAAAATAAAAGGTTTACACTTTTCCATCTTGATAGGTGGGGTTTGCTTATTTCTGAGATGGCCTTAAGTCATCTTTTTTCTTATCCCTGTACAAATTACTTTGTTTCTTTTTAATGACACTAGTCTCTTGAGCAACCATACCTATTTTGTCCCCAACTTTACATATGGTTCCTTCATGCCAAAATGTAGCTTTTTCAAATTTTTCTGCTCTGCCTTTGGCCCCCAATTCTCACTATAGATTTGGCTGAAAGAAAACAACAATACCCATGCCACAGCCTGAATGCTTGGCTGCCTTGAAATTTCTTCCACTAGTTTAATTAGTCTACCACTCTTAGTCTCAGTCTCAGGACATGGACAACATGAAGACAAAAATTTTTATCAGAATGTAATACATATGACCTCTAGTCCAACTCCCAATGGTGTCCTTGTTAACCAGCTGAAACCTCCTGAGCCTGGCCTTCACTGTCCACATTCCTATCAGCACTCTAGTCTTCTGAGTCTAGCCAGAATCACCCACCAGCCTCTGTTTTTAGCATTCTAAGGCTTCTTTAGCCTGCATCTCCAAGCCTTTCCAAGACCCTCCCACAAGCCAGTCCCAAAGGCTTCTTAATAACACCGTCAAGTTTAGTCACAACAACAACCCTGATTCTCTGACTAATATGATTTTCTGTATTAATCAGATTTCTTATTGCTAGGCATAATACCTGATAACCACAATTTAAAGGAGTAAAGGAGTAATTTGACTCATAGTTGCAAGAGATTCAGTCCATAGTCAGCTGGCTCCAAGGCAGAAACTTCATGACAGAAAAGTGTGGTGGAACAAAACTGCTTAATTCACAGTATTTGGGAATCAGAGCAGGGAAAGAGTACCAGAAAAAAAAGAGGTCAAGACTCAGACATACACCCTAAGCCATGCTTCCATGGACACCTAGACATGTCCAGAAGTACTCTCCACCACTCTCTCAAACCCCATCAAGTTAACACTCCACCTTAACCATCACAATCATACATACTGATTCCCACATATAGTGCAAAGTTACAGCAATTTAAACCAGGAGGTACTGGCATACAGACCCAGACCAATGGAGCAGAATAGAGAGCCTAGAAATACATCTATGTAGATATAGTCAGGTGATCTTTTAAAAAAGGTGTCAAAGCACACAATGAGGCCAGATAGTCTTTTTGAATATACTGCCTGAGAAAACTAGATATTCACATGTAAAGCAAAGAACTTGAAAACTATTTTAAACCCAAACCAAAAAAATCCATTCAAATGGATTAAAGACTTAAATGTAGGACAAAGCACACCTTCCTGTGAGCCAGATTACGGCACAGGGATCAGGAGGAGACCCAGCAAGAAGAAAAAGTGCACACCTTCCCATAAGCCAGCCAGTGCATGGGCTGGGAAACCAGAACAGCATTACCCCGCCCCCCCACCAAGCAACTGGCTGATCCAGAGGACTCAGGGTGAGATGATAGCAACTGAGGTGAAAGGAATAGCTTGATGCTTGTGTTGTTTGATTGACTTTGCAGATCTGGGGCTGGTGGTCTGGGGATCTGTGTGGAGGATGGCAGTGTGCATTGTGGCAACTGTGGGGGATTTCCTTCTGTCTTGTTTTTGAAATCCAATGTTTTGTTCCATTTTACTGTTTTGTTTTATTTCTGTATCTGGTAACCTGAACAACTATTCTGAAGATTTCATTGTGCAGTATAACAACCATTGTTAAATTCCTATCATCTTGTTTTGAAAATCTACATAGCTATTGGTTTTTTTCTTTCCTTTATTTTTCTTTTCTTATCATTTTGCTTTTGTTGTTTTTTAGGTTTGCTTGCATCTTGATTTTTCTGTTTTTTCTTTTTCTCTTTAAAATAAAAAATGTACAATATATATTGTAAATTGGGAAGAAACGGTTCAAAAGAAAAGATGAACTGTGATGGGGAAGGAAAGCATGGGTAGAAGAAAAGAATATATGCATATATAAGATAGGTAAGGTGGTTATACAGCCTGCTTCTGCTTGTTCCTTGAAATGAATGATTTGTGCTAATATTGCTTAGACAAGATATCATGCCTGTGTCCTGTACTCTGAATAACTACTACAAGACACCAATACACAATGTATTAAGTATTGTAACTGTCTTACCACCCTACTTTGAAACTCATTTTCATTGCTTGTTTATCTGTTTTTCTCTTTAAAATAAAATATATAAAAAAGAAATTCTGCAAAAAAAAAAGACTTAAATGTAAATTCTCCTGTAAGTTATAGGTGTTGGTAAAACTCCTCCTCATATTGGTGTTGGCAATGATTTCCCAGATAAAACAACAAAAAAAATGAAAACAAGGGCCTAGGGATACAGCTCAGTGTCACAGCACCCACCTCACAAACACAAGGTCCTGAGTTCAATTCCCAGTACCAAAAAAATAGTACTTCAAAAACAAAAATAAGTATG
>RJWM01029541.1:14421-24460 GCA_004363535.1 Dasyprocta punctata
AGCCTTGCGCCTGCCAGGGCAGGCGCTTAAGCCACTGAGCCAAACTCCCGGCCCTGGTTTTTTGAGGCAGGGTCGCACTATGTAGCTCAGGCCGGCCTTGTGCTCGTGTTGTAGCCCAAGCCGGCCTCGAACTCACAACGCTCCGCCTACCTCAGCCTCCCGAGTGCTGGGATTAAAGGCGTGCGCCACCACGCCCGGCTAATAAGCAATTTTAAAACAAATACATAAAATATAAATAAGAACATTTTATATATTAATATAGATAAAATATATGTGAATTTATAAAATATATGAATACAAATAAAATATAAATTAACATACATAAAAAGTAAAATGTAAATATATATATATATATATCCAATTCCAATGACCCAAGAATGCAGTTTGTCAATTGACCAGAACTAGCTTACATGTTTACCCTGATCAGTCAGTGGAGTAAGAAATGTTAGAGCCGTGATTGTTTCAGTAATCTCACATTGTTCAAATCAGAGTTTATCTCAAAATTTGTGTATGAACTATACAAAAGACGTATTTATTATTCTGTTGTTGTTGTTGTTGACCTTATATTAAGGATGTTCTCTTGGGTCATGGGAAGAACTTCTGATGAGGCCCAAGGATGAAGCTAGCTAACTATAAAAACAGAAATGGAGAGAAACTAACTTCTGGTCATTACGGTTTACATCTATATCTCCCCCTGTCTTAGTTACTTTCTTGTTCCTGGGACAAAATATCTGATACCCAGAGGTTAAAGCAGGAAAGGTTTATTTTAGCTCACAGTGTGTAGAAGTTTCAGTCCATAGTTGGCTGGCTCCAAGGCAGAGCAGCATGCCAGAGGAGCATCGCAGAGGAGAAACAGTCCATGGCGTGCCAGGCAGGAAGCAGGAAGCAGCTGTCTTACCTCTCCTTTCCCTTTCGTTGCATGCAAGCTGCAAACCTACTGGTTGTTGCCTCCTGGTTCTACCCAGGTTGGGGCTTCCCATTATTCTCACCCAGAACTATACTAAACCAATCAGTAGACTAATTATTTATCACACACTCTTAATCCATATTCACATACCCTAGATTCAACTACCTCCAAAAAGTACCCCCAATGAGTGCCTGAGGCTTTGGGGAGACATCTGGATACGAGTCATAGCAGCCCCCACCAAAGCCTCGGGCACTCATAGGCAAGGTTTTTGAAAGATGATTGAGTCATAGTGGCAGATAACTCAATGTAATGGAGGGGGTTGGTATAAGAGACAGGCTGCTGAGGCTGACCTGGAGGCCTGTCTCCCCTGCCTCAGCTGCTCTCTTCTCGCTATGCTTCCAGTCTGCCATGACATCAAGCTCTTTTTCCTCTGTGATGCCCCCTGCCTTGGAGCTGGCAGACTATGGACTGAAAATAAGAACCAAAATACTCCTCTTCTCCTTTAAGTTCTTTGTGTTGGGTACTGTGTTCCAGCAATGAGAAAGTGATTAAGACGCTGGTAACATTACTTAAAGTCAGCCTTTTACCGGGATTTTTCTGACATGTATGCCAATGTGTCATTTTCTCTTTTGCTTAACTAGTTAAAAATGGGTCTTCCTGTTATCAACAATGTTATTTACTGAATAAACAAATGGAATCTCATTAATTTAAAAGCTTTTGCACATCAAAGGAAACCACCAACAAAGTAAACAGAATAGGAAAAAAATTTGGCAGTTATTCCTCAGACAAAGGACTAACATCTAGAATACATACAGAACTAAAAAATAAAAATTAAAAAAATAATTGGAACCCAAAATTTAAAGACCCAATCAAAAAATGAGCATCTGAAATGAATAGACACTTTTCAGATGAAGAAATACAATTGGCCAGTGAATACAAGTGTGATATTAAGATTACATCTCACCCCAGAAAGAATGCTACCATGATGAAATCACCAACAACAAATGCTAGTGAGGCTGTGGGAAAAAGGGAACTTGTCACCATTCTGGTGAAAGTGCAAACTCATACAGCCACTCTCAGGATGGACAGTCCCCAAAAAACTAAAAACAGAAATTCCATTTGACCAGCTCACTTTGTAGGATTTACATTTCTTTGGCTATGTTAAGGTCTTTTCTTTTGTTATCAGTATGGCCTATTTTGAATTAATTAATTAATTCCCAGAATAGGAAACTCTATGGAGAGTAGCTTAGTGACTACCTAGATTTAGGGAGCAGAGATTAAAAGACAGTAGCTCCTAAGTATAGTATTTGGATCTGGGATAACAAAAATGACTGAAGCTTGATCATGGTTATAGTTATAGCTGTGGCTATAGTTTACAACTTTGCCAGTGTGCTAAAAGCTATTGAATCCTACATTTTAAGTTTGTAAATTGTGTGGCATGTGAATCTTAGTTCAATAAAGTTGTTTTCATTTTTTTAAGGAAAAAAGTAGAATCTGAAAAAAGGTGGAACTGGAAATATCTCAAGGATGTTCTTTTCTAGTGTTAATCAAACTTGCTTTTAGCAATGAAAACCCATTTTCAGATAGCATTCAATTAGCATTCAATAGAATTCCTTCTATTACAAACGGTATTATTACTATATACTAATATATTATGGTATGTCGCCTTCTTGATAAAGCACCTAAATATTGTCTGAGAAAATATCCTTACTCCAAGTGTATTGTATGAGACGGACCATAAGTCGGCAGCAGGGAGGGTCGCTGACTGGTTTAAGCCATTCATCAAGGGAAAATGCTTTGACATCATGATTGGTTTCAACAGGCAAGTGGTCTCTGCTCATCCAATCAGGTTGATCCTCAGGAAGCTGGCTGGACTGAGCTTCTCACACCAGTTTTTCTGGTTGAAAGGATGAGGACAGACAGCCAAATTGCCAGCGGCCATCACAGCTACCATTAGACAGCAGTTTTAACCCGAGCACCAAACTAGCATGTGAAGAACCGTGGAAAATACAAAGAAGTAAGCCCCTAACATAAACATAATTAATCTTCTGTATCAAGCTGTATCTGACACCAGTTACTTCTGGACTGGGTTCCATCCAGAGCACTGAAAGAGAGAGAGAGAGAGACAGAGTAACAGAAACAGAGACAGACAGACAGAGACCGAGAGAGTGAGAGAGAGAGAGAGGTGAGGGAAGGAAGGAATGATAACCTAACTGACCAACCTTTCCCAATGAGATATTTTACATTTGTAGTGGTTCAGCAACAGGATGGGAGGGATCAGCGCTGCCCCAGTGTGGGTCCCCATCTGAACCATGATTGTGCCCCACTTTTGCTTCACCACACAGCAATCTGTAGAAGAATTTCCCCAGACTTAGATTTGGAAGAGTCTAAGCACTTTACTCTAGGAGAAAGGCCAAGAATTCACATTAAGGTTTTTCTTGGATTTTAAACTCCTTCTTCTTCTCCTTCTTCTTCTTCTTCTTCTTCTTCTTCTTCTTCTTCTTCTTCTTCTTCTTCTTCTTCTTCTTCTCCTCCTCCTCCTCCTCCTCCTCCTCCTCCTCCTTCTCCTTCTCCTTCTCCTTCTCCTTCTTCTTCTTCTTCTCTCTCTCTCTCCTCTGCTGTTTGAAAATAAAGAGCCATTGCCAAGAAGGACTCTCAATAAAAGGAAACAGAAAAAGGCAAAGAGAGGGAAATCAAAAGGAGAAATTTAGTGCAACCAGCAAAGGCTTCATTAGGCTCACACCAAAGACAAGCTCAATTTCTTTCTTATTGACATTAACGAGTTTGATGTGAGTCCAACACAAAAGCCAGGCAAATCTGCTTGCCCTTACTGGGGTCTCAGGATCTCTGCAGCTGCTTGCAAATTGCTTCGTTTCACAAAAGGTCATCATTCTTGATTGGTTTTCATTCCTTTCTATGCCCAACCAATCAAGTGCAGGCCAAGCAGATGGCTCAGGGCTGGTCCTGAAGGCCCAGGTCAGCAGCTGCAGCCTCGCCCCGGAACTCATCCGCCCTCCTCATCATAACAATCCTTTCTCCTGCAAAGATTCTCTAACTAGAAACTATGTGGGCCCAGTAGATATTTCCCAAACGAGTAAACACTGTCTAATACTGTGTCAGGACTTAGGGATGAAATAAGAAATGTCACTCAAGGAATAAAAGGAAAACCGTTTATGCAGTTTTTTAGTATAATAATCAGCAGGGCTGAAATTCAAGCTTCCGCTTCTGTATCCAGCATTCTTTATTCCATAAACATGCTATCTCTCTGGGGTGTAAAGTGAGAGCAAAAAAGGAATTGAGCAAAGAGAAAGCAAAGGTGAGAAGGAAGAATTAAGTACAGGACTGTTAGTTGGTTTTCGCCCATGTAGCAAGCATTAATCAAGAGCTCATTCTATTTTCTTACTTTCTCCTTACAGCACCTCTAAGGTTGACCACCTCTCTGCCTACTCAACTGCACCAGCGGTCCATGCGCATATTTGTTCTATGAGAAAATTACTGCACTCATTTTCTACATTTCTTAGAATTTTAGAAATGTGGATGCAGACATGATTTAATCATAACATAACCAATATTTACTTAGAACCTACTTTATCCTGAACATGCATTCATGAATCCAACAAGCATTTACTAGGAGGCAAACACCCTATTCGATTCTAGCTATACAATCAACGCAGTTCATTACCTCAGAGTTGTTCAGAATACTGGAGAAAAGAGAAATAGGTGATTGCAAAATAATCTGCTTACTGTTATTTTGGTGTAGAAGTCTATACGGATTGCCAATGGATCTCTGACAAAGGGAAGTCAGCTTAAATTGAGCAAAGGCAAAATCGGGAAGTATTTCTTAGAAGAGGTAAGTTATGAACTGAGTCCAGATGAAGTGGATGGGGAACAGACAAAGTGTCCCAGGAAGAGGGAATAGTGAGAGGTGAAACCCAGAAAATGTGTATTGCATGCCAGGAAATTTAACATGGCACTGGGGTTCAAGCAGACTTTGTTTACAGGAAGCTATCAGGGGCTGAAGGGCTAGGATCATGCTGAAGATTTCTTTTCAAAGCTATAGAAACCCATTGTAGATATTAATCGTGGGGAGAGCAGGAATGAATTTGCATCTGAGGAAATCACTCAGTGATCACTCACTGCCGAGATGGCTAGGGGCCCATGGTTAGCGATACTAACCTAATGAAGCCCGAGCCTGTGCCTGCCTTTACTATCGTGGGCTACTCGAGGGTGGCATGAGGCAGCGATCACAGGGTCAAAAGATCTATCATTTGTTTAGGCTCTGCTACTTGCTCATCATGAGATTTTGAACAACTTTCAAAATCTCCTAAGGCTCCATTTTATAATCTGGCCCATAGATATAACAACAGCACCCATCAAGCAGAGGTACAGTGTGGTTAAAAATAAGAAAATGCATATAAAGTGCTGGGCATGGCGATGCCTGGTAAGAGTTCAATAAATATTATTGAACATATTATCGTAGTTTAAAATGAGGGAAATCCAAATAAAAATGAAGGAAGAGAGACTGAAGAAAGAAGACTGCTCAGAAGCTGGTGGCTGAAGAATAAGAAAGAGGAACCAATGTGTCTCTAGGCTTCTGATACTGACAATTGCGGGTAAGAAGAGAGGTACTTGCCAACATTACTGACTACTCACTGTCCATAACACCCACTTCTCCCTTTCCTGCTTGGTAACAGAACTTCAGCTTTATCCAAGATGGAAATATATACCACTAATACTTGTATAACCCAGTCTCCCATTCAGCCTTAGCTGACCTTCATGTCTGCTGCTCTATTGCCCAGAATCCCACACAATGGCATGATGTGTGGGCAGCTGCCTGAGACCACGAGGTGACCCTGAGGATGGGTATGCTCTGCGATGCTGGAGCACAGTGATGGAAGGAATCTGCATGGTTGATCACCAAGAAGTGATCATATCAGGACTGACTTATCTTGCTCTGAATTTCTTTGGTGTGAAAGCCCAACAATTAATTTAATTCATTACTGAGTTAAACTTGTGTCTAGATGTCCCCCCAAGGCCTCATACATTCACAGGTGGGGCTTTTTCAGAGGTGGCTGGATCTAGAATGGGGTCTAGATGCTGAGATCAAGGATAGGTAATCACTAAATCAGTCCACTGATTGATTGGGCATAGTTTAAGCCTAGATAAATATATATAGAGAGAGACAGACAGACAGAATATAAAAGGGACAGAAAGAAGCTGCTGTTGTCCCTGCCCTGCTGTCTATGCCTTCTGCCTGCCATGCACTGTTTCTCCTCAGTGATGCCCCTCCGCCACGCCACCCTGCCCCGGAGTCAGCCAGCTATGAACCGCAGCCTCTACAAACTGCGAGACAATCCGTTCTCACTTTAACTCTGGGCATCAGGTGTTTTATCTCAGCAACAAGAAAAGTAACTAAGGCATTATTATTTGAGGGTGGGTTTTTTTTTTTTTTTGGTGTTTTGTTTTGTCTGTTGCTGTTATTCAATCTTAGTCTTAGCTAACACAGGATGGAGGATGATGCCATTTACAAGAATTATTGAAAGCAAATTTGGTCTGATAAAGGTAGCAGAAGGAACGACTTCAGCTGGACCTGGTAGCATATTCCTGGCTATGAAGGAGACTTAGGCAGGAGGATCAGTTGAGCCGAAGATTTCAAATAAAAAGATTTCAATTTAAAATGAGTTGTTCTTAAAGTGTTATGGGACCAAGTAGAGGACAAATGTTAAGTTACAGCAGTTACAGAACTACGGATAAAGACTTCACGGGGTATTCACAATAGGCCACCCAACAGAACCAAAACACATCACTTTAACATCAGGGTTATCATGATATCTCAAAGGCAGCTGATGATAAAAGACGCAGGAAGAGTCTCTGCCTTCCCCTTCTCGGCCTGACCAGAGACCACAGACTTCCTTTAAAGGTGACCCTTCCCCTTACCGGGTGGAGGAGAGCAATTATCGTCCTGGAGATGGCAAACTGGCACCAAGATGCATCTGCATGAACAAACTTATTGAAATTACTATATCTTTTGTCAGTTTCCCCAATATATTTTCTAGTTATTCCCTCACAATTTATTGTTTTAAAAGCCCAAACTCACTTTTAAAAAACTGATATAAGCCCCTACATTGGTGACCACAAATCTCACTATGTCAATGTCACTGGACTAAGTAGTCCTAGCAGGTTAGGAGAGGACTCTCCTGGGTGTGGCTGGGTGGGCCACGGAGGCTTGGCCTTGGGTGTGGTCTCTCGCCCCTCGCTCTTCCTCTCTGGCATTGTTCCCCTGCTTCTCCCTGGCTGAGCTAAGCAGCTTTGTTCCACGAAGCCCTTTTGCCTTAAGGTTCCCCAGACCTCGGAGCCAGCTGGATTTGAACTATATCTTTCCAAACCATAAGCTCAAGTAAGGCTTTTCTCCCTTAAACTGTGAGTGCTGGGTTCTGGGTCCAGCAATGAGAGAGCTCACTAATACAATGTCTAGTGCAGTTCTCTTCTATGATGTCCTATACTTGTAAATATTAACATGAAAGGCACGCTTTTTTGCCTAATAATCTGCCTTTTGTTCACTTAATTCACTGGCCCCCAAGCACAGAATGGAAGAGGATAAAGCAAAGCTTGTCCTTCCCAGTAACTTCTTTCACCATTATATAGAAGGAGTCATGAAGGAGAACAAGGTCAATCAAGGACAGTTAATAAATGTGAAAAGCTGGAACTCCGGAGAAGGCAAATATTTCAGTGATGCAAAAGAAAAAAATGCTACTGAAGGGAAGCAAAGAAGTGACAGAGCTAACAGGAAAACACGGAGCACGATGTCATGAGATCAGAGTTGTAGAAAACAGCATCAAAGTTCACATCAGATAGGTCTGAAATGTATCCATAAGATTTAACAATAAAATATAATGGAAACTTTAACTGTAATAATTGCTTTAGTAGTGTGATAGAGAAGAAAGCTGAAAACAACTAGGGAAAGGGTGAATGGGAGATGTGGAAGAGGTAGAAGAGGTATAAAGAGTACCCATTGCCGCTGCATAAACTACTACAAATGCAGTGGCTTAAAACAAAACACGATTAACATCCCACAGTTCAGACGCTGGTGAAGACACCAAGCAGGATCCTGCAGATTTTGCTGGGCTAAATCAGGCTGGACCAGCTGGGATCCTGTCTGGAGCTCTGAGAAAGAATCTGGTTCTTAGCTAGGAAGCCAGCTGGTAGCAAAACTCAACTCTCCCTGGTTGTTAAACAGAGATCCCTTTTTCCTTGTAGGCAGCCCCAGCGCAAGGTAATTCTCAGCTTCCAGAAGCTGCATATAAATCTCGTCACCATCCTCAAGGCCAGGAATGATGAGTCAAATTCCACCTTTTTTTTTCAGTGCTGGCTTTTGTGCGTTCTAGACACATGCTCTATCACGTATGTATGACCCCAGTCCAAGTCAACTCTTGAATACAATTAGAATCTCCTTCACCTTTCCTCCTGGTTCCTCTCTTTTGCCTTCTTTTGCTGCTTTTAAGGACTCAAGCAACCATAGTGGACCCACCTAAATAATCCAGGATATCTCCCTGTGTTAAACTCAGCTAATTAATCTCAACTACAAAGTCCCATCACAATATTATCTAGATCAGTGTTTGACCGAGACATCAGAAAACGGGAATCATGGGGGCAACACCTTTAGAATCTCCCTCCTATGACTAGCAAGGGTAAGTCTGTGGAGCTGAGAGTGTAGCATGGTGGTCCAGGGCTCGCCAAGCACACATGAGGCACTGAGTTCAATCCCCTGGCCACAAAAATAAAAATGAGTATATCAACTCTTTCAAGACAGTGGGCTATCAGGATTCAGAAAATAGCTAGAGCATAGTCTGGTGGTAAGAAGGAGTGGTTTTTATTTGTCTTTTATAAAATTAAAAAGAGTCAGTAACGCATGTACTCAGAAGGGAAATACAATAGGGGAAAAAAGTATATACACAAAATAAAGGAAGGCTGAAAGAAGCTTGGTAGTGGAGTAGGAGGCTGGCATGCTCAAGGCCCCCGGTTCAATGCCCAGCACATCAAAACATCTGATCAGCCAGAAGTAGAGGGAAAAATCTGATTTAGCCAAAAATAGAGGGGAAAAAGACGGAAATGATTTCATCACCTGAGGAGGTAGACAAAATTGGGGCCCAGATCACACACAGAAGCAATTAAGGTTCTCTTTAATGTTATAGGTAGAAAGGAGGGAAGTGTAGGATATTTGTTAAGTGTCGAGAAGTGGTAGTAGTGGCAAATGATTGAGAAATTTTCCTTTTAATCACTCTCATTTTCTTAAAGCTGTAGTTCTCACACTGTCCCCGCTGTGCCACCGGAGTGTTTGTAAATGTCAAACCCGCAGTCAGAGCCTGGGGCAGGGGAGGCCCAACAGCCCATGTTCAAGAGAATCACCCTCCGGAAGACTCTCGTAGGTCCTTACGTCTAAGGATCAGTCCTAAGCTGAAAGACGAGATCACTGCCTAAGACTGAGGAGGGCATTGTGAGGTGGGAAGCTTGGAGACGACATGTGGATTTGAAAGAGCCGTGAGAAGGGAGACAGACGAGATTCCTGGGGAACGTGTGGAAGATCACCCTGAGGAAACTCACATCCGACTCCCACAAGAACCAAATTCCAGTCCTGGATGCAAAGGTGAAGTCGGGGATTCTAGATTTTGACAAAAAAATAATGTAGTGTATTCAGTTACAGTGGGTGTTCTTTGGCAATATTTAGAGCCACAGAAATGACTAATGAGAGGAGGCATCCTAAGGGGTGGGAAAGGACACAGATTTTTTTTTAATTTATTTAAGAGAAAAAAAGACACATATAACAAAGACAAAAAGCAAAAGAGACAAACAAATGACTAGAGTAACTGCACAACAGTAACATTACAGGTTTACAAAACAGGATGATAGAAACTTGACAATGGTTGCAATATTGGGTATCGTTATCTTCAAAATGGTTGTTTACATTAACAGATATAGACATGTAAAATTGATCTAATCATATGAGTGTTAATTGTTCTTTCTCAATAATGAATACATTCAGCAGGGTGTTCATTTTAGTTATCTTACATATACATAGATACAGATTTATATCTTTTCCTTTTCCCTTTTCTCTTTCCCCCTTTTCCCTTCCCA